>NC_051165.1:179677850-179727850 GCF_013339725.1 Rhipicephalus microplus | reverse complement strand
TTGGCTGGCATCGGGCCGCACGTGGCACACCTGTCGCGGTGGCTCAGTGGCGATGCCACCTGTCCGCACGTGCAGCAAGCACGACCGGGACTCCTTCAATCGCATGCGCCAGCCTGAACGGCTTCGTAATGACTGATAGAGAACATTAGCCGCTTAGAGCAACAAAGTTCAGTTGACTACGGGATATCTCGAGGCTGCCACTTCACCAATCGTCACTTATACTGCAACGTATAACGTTGTCCACTAGCCTGCGACATGCACTTGTTGACAACACTTATTAACAACCCTTACGCACAGCGATGAATGAATGAATGAATGAATGAATGAATGAATGAATGAATGAATGAATGAATGAATGAATGAATGAATATTCTTCTAGAAGTTTCGCAGTGTACATAATGCTTTATTGAGTTGGAATAAAGAAGGCAAGACGCACTGTTCCGGCGCACTGTTCCCCGTTGGTCATGTGTGCCACTGGCGTATGCGTAAGGGAGAGGTGTAGAGTGGAGGGGTGATGCTTTCTTCCGTATATTTTTTTCATTTTTGCATCTGTATAAATAAACGCCCACATATAAATGCACGCATGAATACGCACAAAATATGGTTGAATACGCCCTCTTCCGCACCAATAAAGAAGTTATGACTGCGCTTCTGCTATGCACACATTGTTCCAGGTAAATAGAAGGATCACGGAATATTTTTCAGGGCAGAAATCACCAGATATCGACACGAAATCTGTCCTCTGCATTTGTTAGGCCAACCACAGATCCCCACGCACTAGAGGAAATCGGGAAGATTTACTGTGGAAAGTGCACATCGCTCAGGCTTCAATTACACCATCCCGAACTCTCATGAGAACACTCTTTCTCAGCGTAAATCCAGGCTTCTTAAAAATGCCACAGCATACGCTCTTCCATGCGGGACTGGTTCAATTTCACATTAACATCGCAGTCCGCAATAGCACCAAATTGTCGTAGCTGCCACAGTCACTTTTCACGTGACGTAATACGTTTACCGTTTACTCGTATATAGCTTCGCATAGAGAGCTGCCGACTCCGTGTTACTTTCCCGTATTGCAATAGAAAATCTGCGCCGATGATGGAACAGGCGACGCACGCAGGCTCCGTGCTTATACCACACGGTTTCATGCAAGAGAAAAAAAAAAGCAATCCACAGTCGACTGAAAAGCGCGGTGATGTGTCACTGGCTTCTCTCTGTGTGTGTGTCTTATTTTTTGCTCTCCGCAGCGGAAACATCTGTAACCACATCCGCGTGCGAATCAACCGTTGCCAAAGCGTACATAGCACGTCTCAGCGGAGCCGAGTTTACAGCACATCGAGTGCGTCAGGGGAAAGACACAACAACGAACTTTTGCCGCTTCGATGTGAGAACACGTGCGAGAAGAGAGCTTCGGTTAAAGGGGGGAAAAGAAAGAATAACCGTAGCGAGCGATGAGCGAGGAAGGAAATGAAAACCGAAAGCTCGAAGCCTGGGAACAAAGCGACACAGAAAGGCGAGATCCGGACGAAAAAAAAAAAAAAAAAAAACTCGGCGGCAATCTTCACACCAAAGTCCGCGATCTCACGGCAGTTTGTGCGCATAACGCGTCGCGTGTATACTATAGGAAACACGCAGCACGCTTTGACATTGTACGGGATACTGGAGCCGTTCTCCAAAACAGATGTTGTTCTGTTGCGCAAGTCGCGCGGCACGAGTGTGACATCGGACGCGAAAGGCACTGCGCAGGCTGTGCCATCGACTGCGTCCAGCTTCCTTGTTTCTAAACTGGTGCCGTGAATATTGTGGCGACGAAAGCTGGAATTCGAAACTGAACAGCGTGATTTGGGATGACGCCTGTGCGCACCGGAGAGGGTCACCACAAGAGGGTCACCACAAGAGGGTCAGTTAAGGCTGCAGCCAGCGTGTGTAACAAGTGGGAAAGTTTGTTGGCAGCACGTTGGAATTTGTTGGCATCACCTCAATGGAACTGTGGGTATACGGTGCTCGGCCACTTACCCAAAGGTCACGGTTTCGATACCGGCTGCGGCGGCTGCATTTCCGATGGATCCGAAAACGCTGTAGGCCCATGTGCTCGAATTTGGGTGGACGTTAAAAAAACCCCAGGTGGTCGAAATTTCCGGACATCTCCACTACGGCGTCTCTCATAACCAGATCTTGGTTTCGGGACTTAAAACCACAGACATTATTATTATTATTATTATTATTATTATTATTATTATTATTATTATTATTATTATTATTATTATTATTATTATTATTATTATTATTAGATTGAAATTACGCTGGCCCTGAACTATCTTGTAATATACTGCGACTTCAGTGTCGAGGTATGTGCACATAGACAAGCGATCTGAAGTTTAAGTGCAGTAGTTGAGTCTGTTAATTTACCGCTGATGAAAAAGTTACAACGTGATACAAGTAAAATTATGGACTTGAATAAATATACGAAAAAAATTTCGTACAAGGAAGTGTTCATCATTGTATACCGCAATTTCTAAACGGTTCTTGCTATCTCTCCTTTAAGAAATATGAAATAATTTAGCGACAGAATCCTATACTGGTTTGTACGTCCGCCAACTGGAAAACGAATCGCCCGTATGTGTGCCAATACGTGTAGCTTCAAGCTAGATTAAACGAGTAGTTTAATAACCAGTCGTCGTTTATCGACATGAAATGAATCGACACTCCTCGCAAGAAAGAGAACATTGAACGAGTGCCATTTCCTGCATAACACACACACACACACTATATATATATATATATATATATATATATATATATATATATATATATATATATATATATATATATATATATCGCCACATGGTGAGTTGCAACAAGTTAGCCGCAGCAACCTCATGACTCGAATGGGATGTTACATCATCGACGATCGCTGAAAACGAGGCAGATTGTCACCGGCGTGCACCTCGTCGTGACACTTGGGTTTACGACTCATCGCATCTGTGAGGCTTGGTAATAAATGTGGTCCGGCGGAATTATTGTCGTAAGAACTTGTTGCATAGTTTCTCTAAGGAACAGATAAGATCGACATATAGTTTCAGTCGCCAAGTATATTAAGACAAGGAAAAAAAAAAGACGGATACGCAATTCTGAACTAACAATTCAGGACGCTAATACCACTGGCAACCGCACCAACGCAGTTTCCCAATATAATATACGGAAATACGGGCCAATTAGCAGGAGCCCCAAATGGACTGCTAGCTGATATTAAGTTGTTCTTCGAGTGGTTTTCGCAGCCGGCTGACTGAGAGTCACAGCTTGGTGTAATAAAATCTCGTTAGTTGCGGGCGAATGAGCAGGGGCAGAAGTTGGACCACTAGCAAAAAAATAGGGCCTTGTATAGTTCAGTAATGGACGTCAGAAAACCGAATAGCGATCTAAAACGACCTTCTGGCTTTATGGCGAGCTGACGCCCGTGCACGGTAATTGCTGTTGAGTCGCTGTGCATTTGTAGAAGGTGCCACCGTATGTATGTGTGAATGGCAGTAAGAGAGAGAGAGTAAAATGAGTGAAAGGCAGGGAGGTTAACCAGAAAATGGAGCATCCGGTTTGCTACCCTGCACTAGGGGAAGGGGGAATGGGGAAGAAAGGTGGGAAAGGAAGCGAAGAGGGAAATAGACGCGCGCAAAAAAAAGGGAGGAGGTTGGGGTGCTATAGTCTATACAATAGGCCACTGCCACGCAAAAAGTTCAGTAAGGCCTTCACTGATTTTCTGTGAGCACACCAATCATGTCGCCTTTCAAGCACTGATTGTTCACACAAAGGTCTGTCGTCAAGGCGAGCTAACGCAGCAGCTAGTTGCCGTCTTTGCACGCTGTAACGAGGGCAGTGACAGAGAACGTGCTCTATAGTTTCATCGCTGCCGCAATGACCGCAAGCAAATAAGATCTATAGCATGTTAATCAGGCGATAGCCTCAGATAGCTGGGCAAGAACAAAAACAATTACGAAGTGATGCGTAAAGTGAACATTCGTCGTCACAGATTGCCCCCCCAAAACTTATGACGTCATTATGACGCCACATAAGTTGACGTCACGCGACTGCGTCATTACACGACACGTTCGCGCGGTCAAACATGGGCCACTCTCGGAGTATGTGCAGAAAGTACGTAAGATACAAAAAAGAAAAAACAGTGATGTCTCCGATCCCCGAGGCAGTGTCAAACCGCGTAAGATGCGAGGTTTAAGGGAAAGAGGGGAGGGGGGGGTGGATCATTCGACTGAGACGCAAAACAAGATAGCTATCACCTTGAAGTTACCTAGGACCTTAAGAAACCGTGTGAGTTTTTGAGCTTATGCAGAAGTTTTTCTTTTGTAACTTCAAAAATACCATTTAACCATATTGTGCACTGGCATTGGTACAGGCGACCCCTTTTTTCTTAACTCGCACATTGACTGGCGTGAATGTTGGCTCCATTAAACGGGCATGTATACACGACGTGACCAAAATAAGAACGAATCAACTTGAGGACATTTGCTTAGAAAAAAAAAACATTAGTAATCAATGTGTAAAGGTGTTAGTTTGGCAGTCGATAGAACGCTCGTCACTCTGTACGAAAGCCGAGTTCCGATTAAAGGTAATCGCAACTTTGGAGTGCATGGGCCAGTTGCCCCGGCGTATTCCTTTTGTCTCGGGGCCCGTTACTCACTTCCGTCGTTCGTTTCTCGGAGAGAAAGCAGCTCCGAGCTTCTGGCTCCGTATTTATAGGCCCGCGCATGACCCGACTGGTCCTTGAGATTGCGTGCATTACAAGCCGCACGCGCGCTGGAAATAGTCCGCTCTAAATCGATATCTCCGACTGGAAGCCGCAGTTTCACGCCGCACCATGCGTTACAAGATCGAGTGTGGTTTCTCTGTAGAGCATCAAGTGAGCGTCTACAGTGCACTGTACTCGGGCTTGTATAACTGTGTGTGTTGGGGCATGGGGGAATTCGGCGCGAGACCACCACGTGTGGCGCAAGCACGGCTCATGGGAACATTGATGGTTTTGTGTGTGTGTGTGTGTGTGTGTGTGTGTGTGTGTGTGTGTGTGTGTGTGTGTGTGTGTGTGTGTGTGTGTGTGCGTGTGTGTGTGTGTGTGTGTGTGTGTGTGTGTGTGTGTGTGTGTGTGTGTGTGGTGAGAGAGAGAGGGAGAGAGAGAAGAGTGTGTGTGTTCGACGATTATAGACGCACGCCACCTCTGGTCTCGAGACAGCCTCAATAACCACCGTGTGCCCAGACGCGGGTCCGGAAATTACACAGCCGGACAGAGGTTTTTTTTTTTTTTTTCTGAGCAAGATTGGGTTGAAGTCCCAAAAGAAGCATTAAACAAAGGAAGTGGGCTGAAATTTCGAAAATAGCGACATAAATATGACAAATCGATCTTCGTTGATTAATTTCGGCACGCTGGGAAAAATCACGGGCACGCCATGAAGTACCCCAGCAACACGAAACGATACGGTGAAGCTGAGAAAGGGTACGAAGTTGAGCTATAGTTAGGCAGGGGTTCATCGTTGAAGAAGAAAGCTAGGCGTGCGAGCACGGGGAGTCCTATCGTGGTCTCCGAGATTACCTCTACGGCAGCGCTCTGTGCTACGGCGCACTACCGGAGCTAATTTCGGAGGCCACGGTCCGAGGCAAGAGAAGTGCACCCACAAAGCACGAAGGGCGTTTGTGTCACTTTAACCTATACAAGCGGGAGAGCCCCAAGTTATAGTGTATTCATCTTTAGCAAAAGCCATTAAAAGCGACGCCACAGGAAACGCCGAGTATGTATCAAGCAAACCCCCCTTTCATTTAAGAATCTACCGTGCATGTTTCTGAACAGTCTTAGTGGTAGATAGCGTATGTTAGAGTTAACTGTTATACAGCCAGCTAAGTTTTCTCGGTTGCCTTATCTGCACGCGGAAGTGCAAGCTGCGACGCCCTCTCGACTCAGTATTTACGGCGCTTGAATTCCGATCACGCACGTTTTGTGTGATATGCCTGTACCCATTGACGATGCCGCTGAGGACACAGTATACGAGCGAGGTATCTGCGCGAACGTAAACGCACCGCATTTGGCCTACTTGTTAGAGAAGTTTCAAGAGCGAGCTTCTGCAGACTGCGTAACAACTTACCAACTCGTTGTGTTTTTTTTTTTTTTTCTGGAGGCGGTTCGCGATGCTTTGGCACGTCATGTCGCAAGGAAACAGCCGACGCGAGAGAGAGAGAGAGAGAGAGAGAGAGTACAGATCCCACGCGATACAAGCTCGCGACGCACGCTTGGAACACTCGACTAACTCGTCAAGGATGCTGTCATATAGCCTTTGCAACGGCCTCAACTCTCAAGCCGCGCGTCACAATTCCCACTCGCGTGCACGTATCACCAGTGCCTCGTGGGGGCCCTGCGCGAGGTGGTTTCGACAGAGTTTGGGAAACGCGAGTCGATTTTCGGCCCGCACGATGCCTGGAAGCATTCTCGACGTTTGCAGTACACGTAAAAACACGTGCGTGCTTTAGGAACGTGCCAATCGAAAGTACGCCGGGAGCTCAGGGAAACACAGAAATCGATTGCAGCGCAAACAATGAATCCATGGGAAGATCTCGTGGTTAAGTAAAAAAAAAACACAAACAAGAACTAGGCGAAAAAAGTAACGGAACAAACTACGCCACTCCTTTCTCTGCATGGCCAATCCCAAACGCTCTCTCACCACCTTCCCATTTCGCAAGGTAAGCGGGAGTCATAATTTATGGCTTCCGTCCCGTAATCCCGTTCGAAATATAAGAATGAACTAGAGAGAAGCGACGCAGAAAGAGAGCGGCGGTGAAAGTGCTCCCGGTCTTCCATCGTCTCCGTCAACACCAACCACGGATGCCTTTGCGAGCGTTTTGTGCTTGTGTCAGAGAAGCGGCATACACATTGTGGGTAATCCTATGTACACGCTTCGTTCAACGCCCAACATTTTTCTTTTCCTCTCGTGTAGGTGAAACGAAAACGCAAGGCCGACAAAAAATATTGCTATCCTCGTTCTTTCAGCGTGTCGTGCTAAGCATCGTAAACAAAAAGGCCATGTCTCAAGGTGGCCGTCTAAATAGAAGAGTGATTTTTGAGAGACGCGAAGAAAAAAAAAAACGAGCAAAATGCAACGTGAGACGCGAATACCATCGTCGGGGAGACGGTCTCTCGATAGGAGTAGGCTTGCGCAGCATTTCCTATTACCGTGCTTGCCTTTATAAGACCTGCTTCTCCATGAACTCTCGACATTGTGGAGGTACAAGCGCTAAATCTGTGTAGGGTTGGCGACGGCGCATTATATTAGCATTCACAGTTCATGGCAATCACTACTTTTTTCAGTATTTCTTTGGATGAAGCATGAAAGCCTTACATTGCTCCTTCACTGTATGCACGTGCGAAGATTCGGCTACAACACCACACAAAGAAAACGGGTTCAACTAGGGGCAGACGAGATCTCCTGCGCAGGGTCTTCGTCACTTTCTCTGCCACTGAGATGCACGTTGCGATGCGTACACATAAGGAAGGAAGGAAGGAAGGAAGGAAGGAAGGAAGGAAGGAAGGAAGGAAGGAAGGAAGGAAGGAAGGAAGGAAGGAAGGAAGGAAGGAAGGAAGGAAATGCTTGGAAACTGTGGCACACACTCACGCTGGGGGATAGGCCAAGAATCGGGTATTTCTGACAAAATACTGTTAACTTGTTAACTCGCGCTTTTTAAACAATTGAGAAAGGGCAAAAATTAAATGAGAAATGTACAATTATAAATAACGGACGTACACATAATCTCATGGCCTAATTTTTTTCTTTCTTCTTTTCGCTTAAGGGGGGGGGGGGGGGGCTACTGGATGGTAGACTTTACGTGAGCAAATACGGTACGTTTCTTCCGCTACGGATCCACATATCTGTAATCTCTCTCTCTCTCTCTCTCTCTCTCTCTCTCTCTCTCTCTTGTATACTCGACGGCCCAAGCCCACCTTGCGCGGAGCCAAGACGCCAGCAGCCCACCAGCGCATCGAGTGAACATCTGTTGTGCGGCGTGTGACATAAACCAGGATTTGTCGGTGGGCCGGCCGAAACCTCGGCGATGTAATTACGTCTCAAAACTTTCGTTGCGACACGGCTGCCACGCCGTACACCCCACGCTGCTCTCTCTTTCCCCCCTCTCTCTCTCGACTATGCCAAGCGGTGGTGCTTATTTGCATGCACGTGGAAAACGCGAGGCTGAGGATGCGAAAGCGAAAGAAATTTCGCAATTCTTTTCTTTCTTCTTCCTTAATTTTTCTCTCGCCAACTGAGCGGAAACAGAAAAAGCACTCGAAAAAAATGCTTTATACCATCTCGTAACTTATAACTCATTAGTCATACAATTCTTAAGTGATCACTCTTCCTTATAATGATTCATTCCTTGGCCGATCCCCCCCCCCCCAAGTGCGTGTGCGCCATACATTTAGTTGAAGTTTATTTTAGGCAAAAGAAAAAAGCGGTACAATGAAAGAAGGAGATGTAGAAATTGCCTTTTTGCCTAGGGGACCGGCGATAAGGCATAAAAGCCTGACAAAGCGCCTACCCTTTGTAAACCCAAAACCCACCCAAAATAACACAACGCGCAGTGTAAATTAAACATAAATGTGTTGCTACATGCAAATCACATCAGTGCGAAGATAAACAAAATGTATGAGAGAAATTCGCTCAGGTAATGACATCCACAAAGCATCTATGGGAACAACTAATGAAAAACAGTTTATAGAATATACTCAAACGCTAATGTGATTGACATTAAGATACACTAATGTAATTTACAAAAGATAGACAATCATAATCATTATCATCATCATCATCATCATCAACCAGGGCTTTACATATATACTTAAAATTTTCATTGTGCCCTGAGCGATATGTAACTCAGAGGAACAGGCCTAACACTAACGTACTTATCAACATATATTCCCACGTGTATAGGGTAGCCAACCGGGTCTAGCTTGGCTAACCTCCCTGCGTTTCACATTCGTTCCTCTCTCTCTCTACACGACGTATCAGTAAAAGAAATACAGCAGCCATTCTCTAACGTACCTTTTCATTTCCCAGCCGTGGTAGTGAATTCCGCGCGTCATACCAACGTATCACAAGTGTCCTTGCCTATGAGCCCATCTGTGGCCCCGGCCCCAGCATTCTTGACATTTAAAGCTTGCTCGTTAACGTAAGCAGCTGATGTTTCTGCGTGAAGTTCGGAGAACACGCAAAAGTGTGCATTTAAATAACGTATAGGGAGGCTTTATTGATTATTTCATTTATTTCCAGAAAATGCTCTCAGCTGCAGAAACGCACCCGTGAAGGTTTTCACCTTTTACCTTTTACGAATGTGGAAACGTTAATACATCCAAGTGTACGTCTTTTCCTAGAAGAAACAGAAAAAAGTGCACGTGCTTCGCCTATTCTCCTCTATTTTCTCTCAATATTCACATTGATCATTTTCAAATACCAGCCGCGGCAGTTTAATGGCTATGCCGCTGCGCCACAGAGCACGTATTCGTATATAATTTGAACCGAAAATTCGAAAATGAAACGCACTTCAGTGGCGAATTGAACGAAACGCGTACTATACTCGTACTAGCCTGTAGGTACTCGGGCTATTTTTATTTCTCCCCATATTAATTAATTAATAATTCTTAATTACCAATTTTTAAATTACGGGATGGAAACCTAAAGTATGAACACTGAGATGTAGAGCACTTCCAGAAACTACCGACAAAATTGTTTCCTGTGCGATAAGTCTAGCACTGTTATTTTTTCCGCGCTGTAAAGAAAGTCTATAGCAACACTATAGCAGTGCGCTAGCGGTACGTCACGCGGCTTCCTTTCACGTTTCGCGGGCTTTCTTTACAACGTGGAAAAAAACACCAGCGCGAGACGTGTCGTACAGGAAACAATTTAGTCGGTCGTTCTTGAAAGTGCTCTACATCTCAGTGTTCATATTTTGGGTTTTTGGCCCATAATTAAAAATAGGTAATTAGAATTATTAATTAATTAGTATGCGGAGAAATAAAAAAATAGCCTCAGTAGCTACAGGCCTCAGTGCGAGTAGTATGTGTTAGGTTCAGTTTGCCTCCTAAGTGCCCTTCTTCACTTTCAAATTCTTGGCTCAAGGGACACCATATATATATTATATATATAATATATATATATATAATATTATATATATATATATATATATATATATATATATATATATATATATATATATATATATATATGTTGGTAAGAAAATATTATATTTCAGTCAGCCGTGATAGAGCAATCCACCCCGACAAACGTAAAACAGTGAATTCGGCACATGTGCTCGAGGGTTCGAATTTGAGTGCGGCTGCAACGATTCTCTACGCCTTTTCACAAAAAGGCTCCTTCAGAGCCCTTATGATTCCTGTGGCAAAGGTACTTGCCCCTTCGAGTGCAGCGTCGGGGCAGTAACGCCAGCCTCTGCACTGCCGTACAGAAAAGATGTGTTTCTCGTGCCTTGAAAAGGTCCATACGAAAGCGAAACGCACAAACACTCGTTTAGTTGACTCAGGTTGTAGTTAGAGAAACCAAGACGGTAACACTTATTCCAGATTTCTCGATTATATATGGCATTCGTTGTAATCGGAAACGTGTTCTTGATCTAAAGCTCTAAAATGAATTTCGCTCGTTTCTACCAGTGAATTAACGTGAATTCGGCCCCCTTCTCCAACACCTTGATCTCGTGTTATCTGCTCTGTTTCACCGATTCCTTACCGATTCAGCGTGAGCCAATATGCCCCGTAACCCGAACGGTAAACATGAACACTCACTAAGAAGGCTGCTGAACGTGTTGGCATAACATAACTGTAGATGGATAGCACTATTATTCGACACACACACACACACACACACACACACACACACACACACACACACACACACACACACACACACACACACACACACACACACCCACACACACACACACACACACACACACACACACACACACACGCACGCACGCACGCACGCACGCACGCACGCACACGCACGCACGCACGCACGCACGCACGCACACACACACACACACACACACACACACACACACACACACACTGAATCTTTCGTAGTGTGTCCCGTAGAACTTTTGCGCTCTGCGGTTCCCACTAATGACTACTCAATATTTTTTTTTTGTTCTCGCTTGTGTTGCCATTTTGTTGAAGTATAATACGTGGTACAATAGCCGACCTTCTTCCTGTATTTCTCTACCTCTCTCTCTCTCTCTCTCTCTCTCTCTCTCTCTCTCTCTCTCTCTCTCTCTCTCTCTCCTCTCTCTCTCTCTCTCTTTATTCTTCGCGAGGGCTGTCAACACAACTAATCTGTCGCAAGCACGTCGTTCAGCGGTATCGAGGAGGAAGAAAAGAAGGAAGGGGAGGGTAACAAACAATTCGCGGGCCCTATGCACGCATTCGGGTCGAACGGAACAGCCACCAGCGGACCGACCTTCCCCGAAGCGCGCGCAAAGGTGAGACGGGAGACTCGCGCGACACGACATAAAAACGAACAGCGCAACAAAAGACCTTAAATAAAACGAAAAAGAAAGGGCAGGGATGACGCGAGGCGACAACGCAGTCGTTTTGGTCGCCGGACAAGTAGGCATCGAGACTTCGCGGATGGGCCGGAGAGGGAGGCGTAGAAACAGCTATACGGATGATTGTGGAGACGACGGCGACGAGACGACGGGGAAAGAGAGGGAAGAAAAGAGTCACCAGCGTACACGATTTGAGAAAGAAGTCACGTAGCGTACGGGAATCGTCTGGGACGGCTAGACGCGAGAGATGTAAACAAACAAATGACCCCCCGAGTCGCACGGAGAAGGAAACGGCGCAGGTGCACGGCTTCTTCAGCTTGTTGTGGATGTGTTGGTGGATCATTCGCGAATTCGCGCTCATTTCGGACAAACGTGCTGGCCACCGAAGGAAATCCCGTAACAAAGACACGAGCGCGAATACCGAGCGACTGAAAGACGATTGCTCGAACGAAGTTCTCTATGCAGGAGATCTCATAACCGTCAGACATTTTTTTCTTATTTTTCTTTTTATGGACAGTGACAGCAGGTGTGTGAGTAACTACTTGCATTTTTTCGAGTCTCTCTCTCTCTCTTTCTCTCTCTCGTGTGTTGTTACCTTCACCTAGCCCAGTGTAGGCAAGTGCCTTCCTATTTAACAATCGTCGATTCTTGCAAGTGCCTTCCTACTTGACATTTGTAAATTTTATTTATTTATATTTATTTATTTATTTCTTCTAGCAGGGCCAAAGGAGAGATGGAATGAATGGGACGCATAGGTCGCTCCACCTCTCCGCAACGAAGCAAGACACAGACAGATTCTTGGAGAATCCAGTGCGTACCTATATTATTTCAAGAAAACGAGGTAGAACAAAAAAGAAAAGAATATATGAATCTCCAAGACAGACGAGTCAAGGACGATCGCCCCAGCAATGGTAGTGCCAACTACGCTTCGGAAAAAGAAACTAAGGAAAAAAAAATCTTTGCGGTCTTTTCGAAGTGTTTCAGCATAATAAACAAAACAGCTGAGCGAACGTGGGCGCACATTTGACAGCGCTGAGCGAACGAGCAAGCAGGAAACAACTTAAAAACTCGAAAGGTAGAGCATGTGGGGCGGGCCGGTATAGATACCCTCACATTGGAAGAAAAAAAAAACGGCAAAGAAAGAAAAAAAAAAAGCCAGGAACATCAGGAGGTCCTTCCTCCTCTCTATGCCTCGCTCTCTTTGCCGCAACAAGAGATAAAAGCCGGGTCGCGAATATGCCGGTACCGTCGTGATTGCTTCGCCCTCCGATTTGTTGACAGTTGACCTCGATCCTGGTGGTCTGTCTCTTTCTCTCGGTTTGTATTCCACCATATGCGTCGCCATTTTTGCTCGTTTTTTTTTCCTCTCACTGCAACGGTCGTCGCTTGGCCGCAGATGCATCACGTAATCGGTGCCTCCGCAACGAACCGAACGTGCTCAGAAAGAACGCAGGCCATCTAACTTTTCTTCATTCCCCTCTCGTTCTCTTTCTTCCATCGTTCCTAGTTTCTGTCGTCTCCTGTATTAAAGAGAGAGAGAGAGAAGAAAGCTCCTTGATATTTCCACTTGCGTTTCTTGCTTTACTTTGGTTTACTAGGGTATCACCCGCAAAAACTGTTAGCGACGCTCGGCGCAAACCACGGCGCAATGATCTGGAAGCTAGCTTCGTGATTGTTTGAGATAGTTCTGTTAAGCTTACGCGCAGGACGCGAATGGTCACGTTTATTCGCGAACTTACGCAGGCGCCAGCGACAACGCAACCTCGTCATTGCTGGTGCTCCAAATAACAGAAATACTGTTCGTACCTTTCCTTTTAGACGTGGCGTGACACTGTCATATACCAGTACGAATTTACCGATTTCGAGCGAGCGCACCAACTCTTGGGACGGTTTTCGCGCTCTCATCCTTCTTTCCTGGAGAATGTTAGCCCGAACCTCGAGATAGAGCGGCTATTCGTCTTACCCGAAACTCGCTCGGTATTCGGCACACGCATACATGCGTGAAACTTTGCGTGTGTGGGCGCGCGTTGCGCAAAGTATACAAATATATCATCGGATCGTTTGTTTCCCCGATTGCGGAAGCCTGCAGCGGACGCAACAGCGCGCATTTAGCCGGGGGTTACACGCGAACCCCAGAATAAAATGAAAGACCACACATGGGCGATCACGCTTCGCCAAGTGCCGTCTGACTGCTGCTGATGCGTATAGAGATTAGGAACGAGAGATGGACGATCGGAATAACGAAAGAGAGCTTACAGCAACGAAGAGATATCAGCCGTCCTTTTAATCACGCGTGTCGTCTATGTATACGTATATATGTATACAGATAACAAGCGCTTCGAGACTTACGCGAGTGGCCTTTGACCAAAAGGAAGTCTCTCGCGCGGCCCGCACGCTGCGGAAAAACCGACGCTGATTGGGAAAACTGCTTCGTTTCGCCGACGTTTCCTTTATTCTTTCTTTTCTTCTTTTCAAATCTTTCGGTCCTGCCTCTTTTCCATTTGTAGCAAGAGGAAATGCGCACGCAAGCGTATACTTCACAACGACCACGCGGGAATCGATGTGAGCATCGACGCCGATTTAACCAACGCCGAAATCAAAGCGTGCACAGATCTGCCGAAATCTGAAACGGGAGTCGAGGTATTCGCGTTTCTGTGCAAAGATTCCGTGCACCGGCGCAGCCGCACAGCGTAGACTGTAGAGGCGTGTTGTCAATGCTTGACAGTGCCGCATCGCTCGTCGTTTTTTTTTTAAATGGTGATGTAAGCTCGAGATTAACGTCTCCACGCAACGTGATCGATAGCGGGGTGGCGCACATGCATCTCGGGAAATTTCTCGTACGCGAGGAAAGGCGGGCATTGTAACGCTTACATAGCGAGCTACATTTTCTGGCTTACACCGATCTTCCGATTCGCCACCCACTTCCCAATATGCACATCGAGCCATCACTTGAATATGATATTCCCATCTAGTATAGGACATAAGAAGTAACGTGGGCCCCACAACAACACCTTGGTCTTTTTTTTCTTGTTTGTAATGAAACGGTTGAGCTTACACGTGGCCTTCGAGTACGATGTTGGGATTTGTGCCTGAGTGCTGATCCGAAAGATCACGTGATCGAATCAAAGCTTCGGCGACCGCATGCATATCGGTGGGGGAAAACGCTAGATGCCTCTGGTATCAAGTCCAAGTACGCGCTCAGAAACCGCAGCAGGCCGAAATTTCTAGAGTCCTCCGCAATGGCGTCTCTCAATCATATTGTGCTTCTGAGACGTAAAGCAGAACGTATTATGGCACGCGAAGCTGCAGATTATGCCACACACTTCTCTGACTTCACCGTCTTAGTTGGCAATGTACCTGCAATGCACATACAAGGAAACGGTTTTGTGTAAAAAAATGAGTGTAACACCAACGTAGCGTACATACGTATAAATAACAGGAAACAACTTGACACCATCTTTTGACCTTGCAGAACTGGTTTCCTAGGTTACAAGTTAAATGTGCTCGTTAACGAACTTGAGATGACGTGACCGCTCAGCTAGTGTACAGTCAGAGAGTTACCCCAATAATGATCCTACAAAAAGCATAAAGGTACGAAAGCTGCAGTTGTGGCTTCGATGTGCGCAGGAATGCTGACAGGATCAGCGTTCAGAAAATGACACTGAACAGGGGATGCCTCGACAGGCTAGAACAAGGTATCGCTTTTTTTTTTCGCCTTCCCTGTACCGCGAACGTTGGTGAAATGAACAGACACACCTGCCACCCATAGTTACAAATTGTACGTCTATAACCAGACAGTGAGTGAAAGAAGAAAACAAACAAACTGCACACTAAAAAAAAACGCGTGTACGTCACTCTTTTCGTAAAGTCGTGAGATGCCAGGTGTACGAGTCTCTCTGAAGAGGCACGTTAACTCCCTTTTGAGTGTCACGGCTCTCCGACGAGATTATAATAATATCACGTGTCTCTTCAAAAAATAGTTATATAAGTGAAAAGCTAACTGACGAAAAGGAAGCAAATGGCTCGTTTTGTCCCTAGAGTATATTAAATGCGAGTGCTTTAGTGTGAGCTCGCACACGAGAAGGAAAGAGAAATCAGAAATTCAGAAATGACTCCTCTCCGTCTCCTAAACTGAACAAAACGAAGGCGTTAAAACTAAACAAGAAAGAAAGAGAGAGAGAGAGAGAAAGCGAATAATGAGAAAGGCCGGATCATATAATGAGATTACCACCATTCTTCGATTCCAGCACATCCGACATGCACGCACGTTGCCGAGAACGGCAGGAAACTTGCGGGCCCGACGAAAAGCAAGAACGCATAAAGGACTCTCTCATAAAGGGGCAGGAAAGACGAGAAAAGAAAGAAAAAACACAGGCGCACACAAAAGAAATCATGCGCATATAAAGCAGGTGTAGCCGATCGCAATCGACTCGCCAGAAGTGCTTCGAGAGGAGCGAGATAAAAAAAAAAAAAAAAGCTCTAGTACGCGAAACAAAAATTCTGGGAGTTTTCCAACCACTTATACCTAGCCAACCAACGCTGTCAGGTAAAGAGTGCGTTGAGGCCCAGCCGAGGGAAAAATAAAAATACAATAAAAGCGAGAGGGGAGAAAGAGATGATGCCAGAGCGTGGGTTTGACAAAGCAATGTTGGATGGCATTCGGCGTAAAAGACGTATAAAAGAAAAGAGCGAAATCATAAGAGAAAAGAAGAAGGTGACTGGAAACGAACGGAAACGGCAGCAGGCATTGGAAAACAGCGATGAATTAGAGAGTAGGCAGGCGCGGCCCTCCCTTTCACCGCATACGGATAGGACGATACAAAGATTTGCGCGAAATAAAAAAAATTATGCAGCGGCAAAAACGTGTTCACGAAGTGGCTGACGTAAAAGAAAGAAAAAAAAAAGACGGAAAACAAGAGGAGTGGGTAACAAGCAAGCTGGTGAACGTGTATGGAAAGGCGTAATTGCCAAAGTAAGCGAAAGCGACAGACATGCGAGGAGCGCCGGCCGTCTCGCGCTGAGCGTAGGACGAATTCAAGGTCAACGTCACGCTGAGATTATTATTAATTTTTTTCTTTTTTTGTACATCCCTATAGTTTATTCATTTCTAACCGTAGAAGCCGCCTAAAACGGCCGCATTGCAGTCGGCAGCTGCGCGCTTCTGCTTCCTGCATCGACTGACGTGGGAAGCTTCGCTGCATTGCACCGAGTCGTCGGTATAGCAGCCGGCGGCAAGCCACAACACGTGGTACAATACTGCGTGACCATGAAACATACAAACACTAAAACATTCTTTTGTGTATTCGCCAAGACGACTCGTAGGCTTAAGTCAGCTTCATCTTCTATTTCTTTAGTCGATGAATTGTTCCCGCCTCTCCCCTTCCGAAATCTTCCTGAACCTCACGTAGTTTCACATGGCTTCCAGGATCAGAGGCATTGCGAAATTTCTGCACCTCCTCTAGGTTCTGCACGGCCTCCGTGATCAGGCCATCTGAGAAATCGTGATGTCTTGTGATGACCTCACCACAGGACATCACGTTGTTAAACGTCGCGATGACGTCATAAACGTTGGCTATTTGTGACTTTAAATGGTAACGTCATCAAGTGATGATTTTTTTTTTCCTCGCTCGTATTGACGCCCCCAACGCAAGACGCCGACAGTGAATTTTCGCGCTTGATGAGCCATTAAAGGCTTAAGTACCGAACACATTTTTCATGCTACTCTAGAAAAATGGGGAATTCGAGCGCATAACCCATCGCAGAGTTGAGTATGCTATTGAGACATTTCACCCACGCACCCACTCCTCACCCAGAAAATTATTCAAGTGTTCCTTCGTTACACCGTTGCACACGTTTTTTAGCCAATATTTAAAGCTATACTGAGCACAATAGTCACAGCGATTGTCATTAAAGTGTTCATTTGTATACTTTTTTTGCATACCACCAGCTTCTGCATTGTAGAGTGATTAACCGAAAGCGGTCTGTATTTTTTTTTGTCCCCTTGCTTTTATAGACTTCACCCTCTTCAAGATTCTTTTGATTCCTGAATAAGCTTTGACGTATATGTGTTCTCAGAGACAAATTACTCAGGACTGATTTGGAGCAATGCTTGAGTATATACATAAAACATTTCTTTGACGTATGAAATACCGCTTCTGTGACACATCCGAATGTCGCGTGACGGCCAATTTCTCGTAACACTTGCGGATTCCAGCATTTTAGATCTCAATTAGTGCAGTCACAGTCTGAAAAAAAAAATATCGAGTTGCGAGACTGGTACTCAGCCAGCACTGATAGCGATCTAGCTCTTCAGACTCGCCCTAACTATAGCGGAAATAATGTCACGGCGTCTAAGATACAAGCAAATTTCTTGTGGTTTCGTGCAGCGATATGCGTTGCGAATGCTCACAACTAACTAACGCAAATAAATGAAATGAGAGAAATTGAAAATCGATCCCACTCGGATCGCTGAGCTATCGCGCCTTCATTCTTGACTCATAGATCCGATACGTGCGTAACTATGCAAACGTCTTAATTAGCTTAGCATAATTAGCGTATTGAGAGTGCGCAGACGGTGTATATAGGCGTCTGTGACTGACCTTCTCGGCAACGCTTTCATCTCACTGTTGATCTTGTAAGTCATGTATTGGGACAGTCCACCGCGGTAATGTAGCAGGAACGGTGCTCGGCTGCTGACCCAAAGGTCGAAGGTTCGATTCCGGCTATGGCGGTCACGTTTCGATGGAGGCGAAATGGTTGGGGCCCACGTACTCTGTGACGTCAGTTAAAAAACACCACACGGTCGAATTTTCCGGAACCCTCTACTGCGGCGTTTCGTATAAGTCCTATACCGTGCTTTTGGGACGTAAAATTCCATATACCATTGTTATGATTAAGTGTTGCGATATTTTCGTTAGGCAGCAGAAACGCAACACAAAGACAAAAAAAAAGTGTCACGAAGTTACGATAAACATAACCACAACCGAGATCTTCGAGGAATTTATCTCGGAATAATCGCCGGAAAAAAAAAATGTAACCACAGAACAGAAAAAAAAAAAAACTTACAAGAAGGCTCAAATATAAATACACAACGATTCATTTTCAATTGCTTTCTTTCATTACAATAAGTGCGCTCTTAATATTAACTCATTTCACCAGCACAGTCTTCTTTGTTCGCCAGAGCTCGCATTTTCAGTTTCCAAGCTAATATTGGAAACAAAATATGCAACTGGAACAAGCAACGTCAAGGCTTTCCGATAAGAGGCCGCATCCCGGTACAAGACAAATGACACACAGTCGACTTTTTCCCGTATTACAGTTTTTTTAATTTTATTTTTTTTTCTTCCTGTATTCATACAAGGCAGGCGAGGGACAATTGCTTATTTGAGGAATAAGAGTTGAACGGAAATAGGGGGAAAACGCAGGCCTGAGCATTTTTCATGTTAGACAAAACAGACAGCACAAAGTGAAAAAAAAAAAACTTGATTTTTGGCGAACCAGAACTAACGCTAACGAGAAGCAGGCCCTAAGGAATTGTTCCATTTAAATGTATATTAGAATTATCTTACGCAAGAATAACGGGCACATTGCTGCTGTGGTACGAATATGAAAAGAGTTAAATCTCAGAAAAAAAAAGGAGGATTCAGCGGAGCTTTTTCTTAATTATTGCATTTTTGACTGCGCTCATGCTACAGCTTGCGCAAACGTGCAAAACCTATTCAGGGCACTTATTCAACTGAAGATCGCTTATGTTATTCAGCTGAGAACTTGACAAGTACAGTATTTATTCAAATGCAATGCGTTTTTTTAAAATTTTGCTACCTGAAGTACCTCGCCTTAAAGTCGAATATCGAAAACACTTTTTCTTTTCTTCCTGGGTGAAATGAAAAGTCACCGCTCGCGATAAACTAATGGTCGAGTTACAATCGAGTAAATACAGTGTGTATGCCTCTAGTGTCTACATACTACTAACCCCGAACCTTTGTATCTTGAATGAATAATAATAAACTGAATGAAGGAAGCAACAAAAGGGAGAAAGCATGGAGGTTACCAGAAAGACGTCCGGTTGGCTACCCTTCACTAGGGGATTAGGGAAGGGAACTAAAAAGGTGAGAAAGAGGGAAGAGAGGGAAAATAAAAAGGGAGAGACGGACAGTCATTTCACTGCAGCGTGTAGAACTCCACCGAGAGGCGTTCACATGAAGCCATCGTCCTCAAGAAACACAAGATGGCTTTCACTGCCAATTCTGGGCTTAAAATAAACTGAAACTGCAACTAAAAGCCCAGAGTCGAGGGGGGATGCAAGAGAGAGGGGGTAAAGATAGTCTATTACGGTATGACAGACTTCGTTTACGCTGGAAAGCTTATCTTCCAGCGAAGAAAAAAGACCATTGTATTTCCAGTAAGCGAATGCTTCCAAAATATGTTTCAGGCACATGTGCAGTCCGCTGATACATAATTACATACCATACCGCGCTACCCCAAAGGTCGCCATCACGTTCCATTTGTCTCAGTTGACCTTCACGAAAGGTCTCGTAGAAGATCAGCGTGCACACCTGTACACTCGCACACACAGCCACCGCAACGGTAGTGTCACGGAAGCGTAGTAACCTATACTTTATAAATACTCCTTAAAATTAAAGAAAAAGGTAAGCAGGAAGTATCAATATAACAATGATTTCGACAGGCTAAGTCATGGCTGAGGGGAGGGGGGGAGCTAAAACTTTCAATAACGTAAAATCCCACCTATACGGACCTCTTAATTGAATATCGGTATAGATTCGTGTGCGGGAAAAGCGAAAACAGGGGAAACCACGTACGATCCACGCGGACGCCCATATACGACGCGTGTCCGCGTATTCCATGCTCGGTGCGAACGTCACTTTCAATTTTTGGCAACTGCCATGCCTGCCTGCATTTCCGACACGAGCCGCAACACGTGCGATGCTTTTTCTCGTTCGTGCATCTCTCCTACGCCTTCCCTCCTTTCCGCCGCTACCTCCAAGGCGTTTTTTTTTTTTCCTTTCCTCAAGCCTTCACGCTTCAGGACGACAAATATGCTTGTCCTTTCCACATCTTTTTTTTTTTACTTCGTTGGCACTGACGCGCGCATTTCGCTACTGTTTTCGTATGTTTGATTTCTCGCTTCCTCTTGTAAAAAAGGCAACGGAGAAAAGCGCCCGCCCTAACGTCTAATTTCCTCCCACGCCTCAGCTCCCCCGCTACTTTCTCTCGTTTGGTGTTCGCTCTTCCACGCTATTGCTATTATTTTTTCTGCTTGCCAACCTCGTATTTCCATGTTTTTTTTTTACGTTTCTTTGTTGCTTGTATAGGCGTTTCTGAAACTATACCTATAGCGTGACGCACGTGTGTGCACGCGGAGGTGTGTAAAATGAACGCGTGGGCGTTCTGAACGCGTATAAGCGAGCGTCCGTGTAAAATGAACGTGTGTGTGTTCTGAACGCGTGTACGCGAGCGTCCGCGTAAAATGAACGCGTGTGTGTTCTGAACGCGTATACGCGAGCGTCTGCGTGAAATGAACGCGTGTGTGTTCTGAACGCGTATACGCGAGCGTCTGCGTAAAATGAACGCGTGTGTGTTCTGAACGCGTATACGCGAGCGTCTGCGTAAAATGAACGCGTGTGCGTTCTGAACGCGTATACGCGAGCGTCTGCGTAAAATGAACGCGTGTGTGTTCTGAACGCGTATACGCGAGCGTCTGCGTAAAATGAACGCGTGTGTGTTCTGAACGCATATACGCGAGCGTCCTATGTATGCGTACACCTCCATTCCGAGGTCCTCTTAACGCCACCAAAAAAGCGAGCGAAACAAACAAAAAAGCGTTTTTTTTTTTTTTCTCATTTCTCTCGAGGTTCACCAACAAGTCTCGGTTTCTGACCACGAAAGAAAGAAGTGGGGAAAAAAGAATATGGCGTAAAGCGGAACTGAAGCGATACCTCACACGTGTAGACGTTATGTACTGGAGCATTCGAAGCCGTCAAGTTCGTCCAATGCGCGGTCCGGTTTAATACGTTTAACGGGTGGCATTTATACATCGTTGAGAGCGTATGCGCGTGGTGTAAAAAAAAAAAAGAAAGTAGGGATCACTGAAATCGCTGCGACAATGCGCGGGTTCTTTAACGTGCGATGACATTGCGTAGTACACCCGGGGCTCTAGCACAGCGAGTTTAAGCGGCCCTTTACTTACGAGAAAGACTGTACTTATTCATTCCAACGCAGCCTTTTCAGGAACAAACCTCAATTGAACCTGAATCTACAGAAAAAATTTTTTTTTCTACCCAAGGGAGCCTAAAGTTTGTTGTCCTCTATAAACTTCACGTTTAAAGAAAGTTGTAAACTTCAACGTGTTTCCTTTTCCAGCTGATTAGCTATCTGCTCGTTAACCCAGCTCGATCATTTTAGAGGGCGGTGAAAAAAAAAAAAGCGGAAAATCTTACCGCCGAATAAAGCCATCCCTCTCAGCATGCTCCTCTCCGCTTCTTCTCGAGTATATTCCTCGTTTTTCGCATCGCGACTGTCGGGGGCGAGCATGATCGGTGAGACCGCGTCGTAAAGGGAAGGAAATATTAGCGCGCGCAGTAGACGGACCCCTGAAAGCTCGCGTCTGCTGCGCTCGTATAAAAAGAGAGCCTCGCGGCATCGTAAAGTCTCGCCAGGCGCCAGGCCGAGTTTCCCCGAAGAAGAAGCCGCGTGGGGGGGACGAGAGTGGATCGAATAAACGCAACGGTCCACCACGGGGCGCGCCTATACGAAATCGGCGTAGACCGGGGAAAGGAGAGAGACGTTAAATAGTATGTAAAGAAGGGCCAAGGCGCAGCCAGCGTGCGCGGCCACTCTGCAGGAGTTCATGACGAGCCGAGTCGAATGAAGGAAGCTGACGACCGTTTTATTATCTTTTTTTGTTGCTGGGTTCGTTTCGCAAAGCGCTTCCAATGTCAGCCGTAAAGTTTCGGTTTTTGAGTGTGCGTGTGTGTTTTAAACAAGAAAGACTTTTTTTTATAGCGGAGTTTTTTATAGCGGAGTTTTTCAAAAGCGGAGTTGAGAAATCTCCTCTGAGGGTAATTGGCGAGCATGGGGAATCGGCAAGTTGTGAAATGTACTTTAAACCAAAATAAAACGAAGGAAAAAAAAAAGACTCGAGAAGGGCACGGCGAGCGATAAACCGTCAATTACTTAATCAACCGTTGCTCAGTTTCAGACCACATCTGATTGTTTTAGTGGGTAATCGTTGGGCCCACTATCAAACTTCCCCAGTGCAGTACGGGTTTCTCGCGCGGTCCGATAAAAACAAAGCGTATAAGTTAAATAAGCACGCGTTGGGAAGATTTAATGAAAAGAGAATCGTATACTCCTCATTCTAAAAAGTTCTGGCGTAGAGAGGAAGCGTTTTGAGGTGCCCTACTTGAGTAAAAATCTCGGCCTGCATTCACAACAGCGACTTACGATAAAAGTTACGAAAGGGAATATTTAAGTCAATCGCGATGCTGGACATACCATTAGCGAAACAATGGGACAACGACTCCTTGGGACCAATGGGACAACGGGCTTGAAAGACAAGTCTTGCGAATCCAGCCCCTTGACTATATGTGAGAAACATATATTTACCGGGGCTCATCCCTGGTTAACCTCCCTGCATTTCTCCTTGTGTTCTCTCTCTCTCTCTCTCTCTCATATACGGGCAATATCACAGATACTTCAACCTCGTGATAGTAACCTGTTTCATTGAATACCGGGGTGGAGGAGATACCACCCTCGTTATTTCTATCCCAAGGGTGGCCAAGCGAACGTTAATGCAATGTCGGGCATAATCGATACCTGTACATCGGCTGCCCTGATCAATAAATACGTTTATTTTCGCTTCTGGCACTCAGATGAGATTACAATCGGTGTCGTCGTTTTCTGTACGTGGTCGGCCTGCAAGGTTTATGGAAAGGTGTATTCGCAGCTTCCAGCTATTTCTAAACAAAAATAACAAAGTGATAATATATAATCATAAAGGGATTTTTTTATTCCACATCTGCGTGAAAAATAGAAAGGAAAAACAATGATTTGCTTTCGAGGAAATCGATATATATTATTGCCAACATATTCGGGAGCGTCAATTGGTGTCGATACACGCGAAGTGAATGACGCGACACGAAATTGGCGTCAAAGTGCTCCGGTTAGTCGCACCGAAGTTTTTTTTTTTTTCGAGGCTTTTAACAATCTTTTAAACTGATCATCACGTGACACTCGATATGCAGAAGCGAACGACCGTTGCCTCAGCAGGTTTGAAGACGTGCACTCGGCGTCTCAGAACGCGCGGGGATAGCAACCAATGCACCCGCGAGACAAAAAGAATTCCAGAAAAGAATCGATGAGCGCCGCTGCGGTGAACTGCATATTGACGTTTAGAAATGAAACGAGAGAAACGATGGCGAGTGTGTCGCTTCTCGGAATGGAAAAGAAAATGAGAGAATTAAAGCGGACCCCTCTGCGGGGATAAGTATATACGAACTTCCATTTATGTACGTATACACATCTGCGCGCGAGTTTCGGAAAAAAGAAAAAAAGATTCTACGCAGATCGAAAGAATGTCGACAGCAAGAAAAAACAGAGGGCGAGCGGTGAGTCGTGAAAGATATAAAGAAAGCCCGGGAGAGAAACAGAAACGCGAAGGGAAGGAATCCTGAAAACCAATTCAGTTTTACGTCATCATCCATCATCTTTTTCGGCTTCACGGAAGCCTCGAATAACAAGGACGCCGCTGAGGTATACAGAGACGATCGCGGGTAACAGGTAAAAGGTGGGTCGCAAGAGACAACGCGGTGCGCATGAGAGTCGGTCCAACCTTTGGCGAAGCCGCTGGAAGGAGAAGAGGTTGGGGGGGAGGGGGAGGGAGCGGTCGAATAAGAGATACAACATCAGGGGACGACACGAAGGTTGGAGGCGCGGGTGTGGATGAGTGGGCGAGTAATTTCAGAAAAAAAAAAAAAAAAGTACTCGTCGAAGCGAGCGAGGCCCGTAAGTCGGAATGACTTCGGACCAAACGAAACAAACAAATTGGTTATAAGAGCAAGGGATGATCTGGTTTAATTCGTAGCCACTGATTGATCGCACCAGATATTGGCGAACTTGCATGCGTTTGTTCAGTCCACTGGAGTCGTTTGATTAAGGCCAAGGCATTCCGAGATTTTGCATTGCCGGGACTACTTGCATGTACTCAGCGGACCACTGCTGCAAGAAGTTTATTGGGGAGTAAGACAAGCAAGGTTATGGTTAAGCTTCTTTTTTTTTTCAGTTTTATTGAGCCTCGCTTTTTGTTTGAATTTTGTAGTCGACAGAGCGTAGGCACCCCTCTTTAAGGTTGTACAGGACATGTAGGCCAGTCAACTGGCCATTTCAACATGGAAGCTATTTAGACGGAGTTAGAATACACCCACGAATATTTCGTCAGCTTTCTTTTAACCCTCGCGTTGAGTCGGTGCGAACTGCGTCGTTGCCGAATCGTTCACGTGAACCTTCCCTACGATCAACTTTAAGATTTAAGAGCCCGTCACCAAAGGGCAAAAATTAATAATAGCTAGGCAGCGAAATGACAGCTGTGCAGAATTATTGAGCGAACGCGCGTTTTATTTAACGCTGAATTGCACTTGCCAGCAACGCTTTTCGTTCTTTTAAAACTCGCGATTGTTTTCGTAGCGTTCGACATATCACACGCTTCAAGTTAACGTTCCATTACCACCTTTTCGTCTATATTTCAGGAAAACAATGCTCAGCTTTGGATATATGCGTATGAATCTCTGCAGGGTGCAGGGAGCGCGCGAAAGCGGTCTAAAGGTCGAAGGCACTGCATTGTCCACGAAAAGAGCAATATTTGCAGATTCATATTTTCGATACCTTGGATATATCAACTATAAAACTATATTAACAGCGGTGGTTAAACACAATCGACAAACTTGCAGGTCTGGCTAATGTTAAAACTATACGTGCCATTTGGAAATAGCTACAGTTATGCTTTGTTCTTTCAGGAATCTGCATTACGCGCAAGATGTATGTGTATTTTCGATTAGGCTACGTCAAGACCGAAGCTGCTATTTTCGATTTGACGATATAACATTTCGCCCCCGTACATATTTTTCTTGTATATATAATCGACGTATACAGCGTACACGTAACGCGCGATTTTCTCTCTCTCTCTCTCTCTCTGAGCGTTCTATTGTCCGGCTTCAACTTAGAATAGGACAACTAGAGAAAAAGAAAAAAAGTTTTCAGGAAGTCGTTTCGTGGATGGTCTGACTCAGTTTATGCTTTCCAGGATTCGGGCCACAGAGCTTGAAATAACGCGGCAGGGCTCACGTGATTTCGCCGAACTCGGCGCCACTTTTGTTTCTTTTTCTTTTCTTTTTTGATGCGAAAAAAGAAAATACGATCATTGGCCCAAGTGGGCGCAGTCATATACCCTACATATACGTCTTTTCGACGGGCTGTAGCTTTGCTCTGTTGATTGTAACAAAGAAAAAAGGAAAGACAAAAAAGGGGCAACTTTTTTCATGAAGCATTCGCAAAGCATCGAATAAACGAGAGGACGATATCCGAGCTTAATACGCGCGCAGCACCCACACGCAGTCTTCTCGAGAAACCGAAGCACAGCGAGCTTGAGATGCATGCAGTCAGCAAACTGGAGATCCAACGCGGCCGCTACGAGGCTAAATAAAAGCCTCGCGAAAAACCGGCGGCAACCGAACGACGTCAACGCGGTCGGTCGATCATCGTTGCTTCGTAATACAGCTCTTCTTTTTTTCTTTAAATCGAATTCTCACAGGGGGCGCGCCTCTCTGCGAGCAGACTCGGAGAAGGGGGAAAAGGCGCCGAATATCCGTTCAAGGCAACTTCCATATGTGACAGCCCGATGGAGGACAACGGAGGGCTTCACCAAGTGACAAGTGAGAGAAAGAGGGAGAGAGAGGAAAAAAAGGGCTATACGGAAAGATTCCAAGAAGAAGAAAAAAGAAAGAAGCAGACAGGGAGCGGCCCGAGAAGAAAGGGGGTGGAAGACGGCGTTTCGCGCGAATACGCCATGACGCGACGCAAATAAGCGAGCGAATGAAACGATAAAAAGAGAAAACGTAATAAAAGGCGATGTGGGCGCGCACTGGCGCGCGAAGAAGAAACGGCCCGCTCGAGGAATACGACGGCGGAGTGAGCGCGAAAAGTCGCGCGGCGACGCAGGGATCCGCCAAGTCTTGAAAACATGAAGCCGCCGTCCGAAAAGACGTCGCGATGAGGC
The DNA here is from genome assembly GCF_013339725.1 of Rhipicephalus microplus. Lineage (NCBI taxonomy): Eukaryota > Metazoa > Arthropoda > Arachnida > Ixodida > Ixodidae > Rhipicephalus > Rhipicephalus microplus. The sequence goes on along the minus strand of NC_051165.1, from coordinate 179,700,963 downwards.
AATGAAAAGAGAATGGGCAAAGAAGAAGAAGAAGAAGACCCTTCTTAGGCGGGGGCAGACAAATAAATAAGAGACGGTCGTCGGTCGCGGCGTTCTGTCCTTGGCTCTTCGTTGCAGCATTGCAGGCTTTTGTCGGACGCAGAAGAGGAGCGGCAGCAGCGACATCAGCTGCGCGGTGGCGGCGTGCTTGAACCTCGAACGCCGCCGTTTCTGACGACGACGCACATCAGCTTTGGTGAGCGTGCAGTACGTTCCCGAACCTTCCCGTATTTCGTGAAAGCCCTCAGAAAGGGGTCTTCACGGCATTCCCCGCGTGCAGCCTGCGCGGTGCAGGGCATGCACGGTACGAGAAGTGCACAACTGTTGGATAGCGCGTCTGCTATGTTGCCACCCATCGGACGCGTGTACCCTATGAAGACTGCAAAAGCTTGATTGATTGATTGATTGATTGATTGATTGATTGATTGATTGATTGATTGATTGATTGCATAACTGACAGATATGTGGGGGTTTAACGTCCCAAAATCCCCATATCATTATGAGAGACGCCGTAGTGGAGGGCTTCGCAAATTTCGACCACCTGGGGTTCTTTAACGTGCACCTAAATCTGAGCACACGGGCCTATACAACATTTCCGCCTCCATCGGAAACGCAGCCGCCGCAGCCGGGATTCGATCCCGCGACCTGCGGGTCAGCAGCCGAGTGCCTTAGCCACTAGACCACCGCGGTGGGGCAACTGCAAAAGCTTAGCCGACGTGATTGAAAGGTTGGACCCATACATAACCTGCTGCGGTTTTACGAGACGTGTGGTTCAGAGCAAGACCATTGTCGTCCTCGATGGAACCTTCTTTTCGAGCACACGCCAAAATTGTCTGGAGATCCGTGCTGCTGCACGTGGCACAGTGTTACTTTCGTAAGTGTGCTATCCTTATTCTCATACTTCTTAAATGTTACCTATTCTCAACACAATTATTCTTCACATAGTTAGAAATACTGGCTACGTCTGCTGGATAAATTTGGGGTCACAAACGAAAGCATACCTGTGATCTAAGGTTCAGAGTAGCAGGCATACAGATAAAGCTTTGTCCCTGTTTTTATCGTCAATGGCTGTTTCCTTCGCGGAAGTACGCCGGGCACCTAATGATTCCCACAACAAGCTTATTGTAAGCTTAGCCCAAGATTCCCACGCACATGGATGCCTGTAACTTTAGCAATGGTGCGGGTGTTCAGCTAAATGTTCCGATTGCGCGCCGGCTATCCTTCACCCTTTTGAGTGCTATATCACAGAGGCTGGCGCTCATGGTCGTGTATGTGCCATCGAAAAGGGGAAATCGTTGTTAACGAGATCGCAGCGGCCGAATCACCGCGAAGAGACGTGTCTAGAAGTGCGCAGAAGAAGAGCAAAAAAAAGTGTAAGATGGGGGTGGGGTGGGGGGAGGCAATAGTGTGTCCTTCCAGCGAGAGGGTATCTAAGCTAGCAGAGTGGGAGACGCGACGCGAGGGCAGCAGAAGCGGTGGCAACACAGCGAAAGCGCCGCTGCTATTCGCAATCTAGTTTAGCCTAATTCCCAGCTTCATCGCAAACGCCGCAGGCAGGATATCACCACTTAGGCGCCAACCTCGACCACCGCCGAGCGAATACATGCACCCACGGCAACGACGGCCACCGCTGCGGAGTCGCCGCCGCCTGGGAAAAAAAAAAAAAAAAAAAAACGCGCGACAGCACGATACGAGAGGAATGGAGGCGAAAAAGAAGGAAAATAAAACGGCATTCACACGCGCGCGACTGAAAAGTCGCACGCGTAAAAATCGTTGGGGGACGACGCCGATAACGGGACGGTTTGTCGGCGGCCGCGACGAAAAACGGATCACCCCCACAGCCCACCTACCCAAATGCGTGTTGGCATGTCGGCCGTATGGCCGATAGGTGTCCGCCGTGGTTCAGAAACGGTCTTCCTTCACGGGCGTCGATGTCTAAACGGCCTTTCTCGCACATTTTGCGGTGTTGGCGCGCTTTCCTTTTAACGTTTGTCCTCATATTTCCTTAATTATGAACTCCCTACATGATAGAGGATCGCGCTTGGCACCGCCCGGAGTCATTAGGCTAATAGAAAGCCGGCCCGTGATGTCACCTGAGCCAAATATGCTTTCGCCTGACATAGCCCGCGTCGTCTGCAAAGTGCAGCGGATTCAATCTGGCGTCACCTTGCCGAGATACATAGCTGAGTAGTTATGACGTTGCTGCTAAACAAAAGGTTCTGGGCTCAAAACCTGAAGGCCGCATTCTTATAAGCACCGATCGTAAGAAAAGTTATGCTGTGACAGCGCATTAATTGGCAGAAGAGAAAAGGGTAGCCCCTCCCCCCCTACCCTCTATACCTAACGGTTGCACTGCGCACTGATATCAAGGACCTCAGCAAGAGATGGCCGAAAAGTGAGGGGGGTAGTGGGGCTGTGGTAACCCCCCCCCCCCCCCCCCAATTTCTCGATGGAGGACTCAGTGCACACATAGTCTGTTCACTCTCAATGTGTCGCCATGAGCGATAAAGAACACACCCGTTCCAACTCGAGAGAACATGTGCGTCTGCGGTGTGTATGGGAAGATGCAGCGAATTTTGGCGTATTTGTTTGGCGTTTCAGTCCACGGATCTAAAACGATTCACAAATGTCCTCATTCAGTGAAGAAAATCCAGCACTGGCCGTTTATGCCGAACAGCCACGGCCTCATCAACGACAAGCCCCACTTCCAGTATCGAAAAAAGTTTTTGTACCCCATGACGCCAGTGACGCTGACATGCTCGCACGTTTACGACAAAAAAAAAAGTCCCATTTTTCGCGCAGCTCGTGCACGCGATTTGAAATCACCAATAGCTTCATATGGAAGTCAGAAATTTACGACAGAAAGGACGAAATAGTTTTCTCAGACATTGGAGCTTCATTTTAAGCTAACAAATAACTAAATTGAAGCTCGGCAGAGCTGCAACAATGGAAATAAAAGGGCATCCCACTTGCGTCAGCGCTCCGGCATGCCGGAATTTCTGCCACGCCATCTGTTTTGTGCAAGGACAGCCCGTATACAACAGTATTCAACGAATGCTAGCTACGAATGCACAGTTAAAGACGCAAAGCAAAGCGAGACAACAACTTTAAATATTACTTGCTTCTTAGACCTTTTATGTGGTTTGTCGTGCTGCTAATTCTGTGCCGTTACTTTCCCGACTCCAAGACAACGGTATAGCTCCTCTTTTTGCCAAAACCGCATCTAGGTTCCTCATTGGTCGGTTTTGCTTTTCCACTCCCACTTTGTTATCAGCCTCTGTAGCACATAAGGATAACGCGTGCAATGTGCCCGCACCGAATTTTTCGTAACTATATTCATGCGCGGCTTTGGCTGAGCGTTCGACACCAACTTCGACATCCTCATTCGGTACAATATTAATTAGAGGCTAGCCGACAAAGACAAGGATGCCAAGAATGCATTTCCTTGGCATCCTTGTATGTTATTTCTCATTAATATTGTGTAACAATGAAAGCTAATCCTTAAGTTTACACTTCTCTCCTTCGTTCTGTACAATGCGGTTCTGACATGTAACAGCCCTGTGACAAAACAAACACGCTTCTCAAAGCGTCGCTTTGTTAAAGGGACGAACTCATAGAATGGGCCAAGCAGAAACATACCCATGTCGAGTGAATATATAGGTAAGAATTCCACAGTTAAATATGCAGATTAATGATGGGAGTCTTGATGATAATATAGAATAGCTATCAATGATTGCGTTTCAGAGCATCTGTTTCGAGAGGAGTGAATAGTTGTTATCAGAATTCAATAGTTGTACATAAAACGCTGACACGAATCGAGAATGTCTGAAACCTATAGGTAAGGAAACACGGCAAAGACATGACGCTGCTACACAATTGACAGAAGACTGGACACGGTACAAATATATTTCCCTCATGTTCTTCCTTTCGTTCTTTTTTCTTTCTTTCTTTCTTTCTTTCTTTCTTTCTTTCTTTCTTTCTTTCTTTCTTTCTTTCTTTCTTTCTCGACTTCTTACAGCGTTGTGCACTAGATAGTGTTCAGTGACGTCAACAGACCTTTACCGAAACATAGGAGCGCTTTACACTTCACTCTCGAGCCCCACGCTGAATAATTGCGAAGTTAAGTTTTGCGAACGAGCTTCAAGTTTAAAGACCTCATCGTTACTTGTCACGTGATTAATTAGCCACTTGGGTGGAGTGTACGGTCCTATAGCAATTTAGTATCGGCAAGTGATGGAACGTTGTGTTAGCACAAGTACAGCAATAATATGTCATACACACTTTCGTGCTAAGTATAGCACACTTCTCGCCTACAGCGTGCCGCATAAACTTTCCGCGATGGGAGCTTCTTCACTGTGACGTTAGCGACAACTATATCAACACGTGTCCCGCGTACACATACGAAAACGAAACAAAGCTGCCTCCTCAGACTACAAAGAAAGATGCGAACTAGGGTAGCCAACCGGATGTCTTTCTGGTTAACCTCCCTGCCTTCTCCCTTTTTGTTGCTTCCTCCTCCTCCTCCTCCTTTATGCCCCCTTCCGATTCCTCTAGCGTAGGGTAGCAAACCGGGCATGTGCCTGGTTAAACACCCTGCCTTCTCTCTTGTTGTTCATCTCTCTCTCTCTTGGTCTCTCGAGTGAGCGTAAACGAGGTAACGGTGCGGATCAAAGAGTCGTGTTATCGACTTGACAACAGTATGTATTCACTGTAATCGTTTCGTTAGGTTCTGGCCGAAGATGGCGCGGGGAACCTCAAATCAATAAACGTAAGAACGACTGGTTTTCAATCTATAGCAACAGAGGTACCGTTGAGATAGAGACCTGTTGGTGGAGTTGTTATTACAACGTCTTTGCTACGCAATTGGCGACTATCTATCCAATCTATGACAGCTGCGTTCAAATACGGCACGGAAGTTCACATTATTACGCGCACATCTGTGAACACCTAACGCGCGAACCACGCATCACACGATCTATAGGTTTCTGCTTCGATGCGAAATAACCAAAATGCAAACATATGGACGATATGTTCTGTTCGGAGATACAGATGGCGTTGTGAAAACGTACAGTCGGCCAAAATCTTCAGCTATCGTGCATGAGTGGCAGTATTTTTTTTTCTGTGCATCTTTGCCATACGACTGAATTGAGTTTCAAAAAAACTGAGGAGAAGTGTATGCCCACAAAGCCCATGTCCACGAAGCAATTTTTTGTAACTTCGTTCCACAATATGGCGCCGAGAGACAAAGAAAAAAGTGGCCGCTGCGCACAATAGCTAAAGTTTTGGCCGACTGTACATATACAGTAAAGGTTGCAGTAGATAGAAGTGCAATTTCGACAACCTTCATGCTATACACAGCCAAAGTTCTTTCGAGCCTGCAGGTTGGAATTGGCAATGCACAGCCAAAATTACTGTTTAGCTCTCGTTACTATGATGAAAGTTGGTGGCCTAAATATATGCACATGGGAAACCTAAACTATAGGCGTAGGTTTCGAGTGATGCAATGGGCCGCACCTCAGTCTCCCCAGAAGGTGTGCATGGCTCGCACTCCGAATGGCTGCCGTGCAACGTCTTTCCACTTTGTGATGGCAACACTACTGAAACTTTGTTGCCTCACCAATCCCATGCCACGCCAAATTTTTTAATCTGTTTTCCTCGGAACATTTCGATGAAAGTCCTTGTCACTGTATTTGGGAGTTGATGCCTATGGTACAGACGGGCGCGCCGTCGGCAAGTGTCGACACCCAGCGGGCGACCGCGGTAACTACACGACGCGGCACGTGGCCTCGGAGCCGGCCCAGTTGCCCCCGCCGGGTGCGAAAAATCTGCCCACTTCATTTTCCAGCGCTGTCCGCTGCTGCTTTGGTAAGGCCTTGATAGCGGCCCGGACAAGTGGTATCGCCAAAATGAAGGCCTCAGAGATGAAGAGGCATTTTGTGACTTTCCTTCAGGGGACTAGTGCATGCGCCGTGGCAACAACAACTACAACAACAACAACAACAAAAAGTCTGATTGATAAACATTGCTCAAGAGAGAGCAAGTAGTTTGTGGTTGGTTTCGGCCCAGTATTGCACATCTCATGCTGCATGCAGTGTAATAATAGTGTTATACATGTTTAAAATATCTCTAAATTTGGACATGTACCGTTTGCTGACTATACGTAGCGAAAACATCGGTCCTTTCAACTGCAACGAAAAAATAAATAAAAAATGACGCTCAAACTTCTGAGCAAGATGCTTGTGCCTTTAGCTATAAAATTAGACGTATATTCGTCCTTACATTCTTTCGCTACGCTCCAAGACCGGACATATATTGATGCTTTCAAAAATTTTCTTATATAGACTATTTTGCGGACAGGTTTCAGGGCCCGTCCGTACAACGTTAAACTTTGTTAAGTTTTGTATTTTGTATCTTAACAACTTAACGAACAATATTGCGGTAGACGCATACGCAATGAAAGGATTGGGTTGGTGCATGCGATATTTCATGGCCCTATTAATTGACGTCGCGATACAGAAAAAGAAGAAAACATCGGCTTAACAGCCCAAAATGGCGGCGTTATCCGTAAGACACAATGTTTTTCGGGGAATACTCTATAGCCACAATACCGTCTGGTTTATTTGCGCTTTAAGACGAAATGAGATGAATATTTAGTGAGCGAAAATGGAATAACGATCGAGGTAGTGGGAAAACAACAAAATGTTCTGTCCTGCCAAGGCCTGCTTTCACCTTAGAATCACGATGCCGAAGGTTTCAAAAAAAAATTCTGAGAAATTTACACGTTAATTTATAGCTTTTCATTTGTTGTTACCAAGTTCATTCCGCTTTATGGGTGACTAGAATTCAGCGACTACGGAACAGTTTATAACGATAACATCGACAAATGTCGAGTCGCTCGAACTACGCTGTTTTCAAGCTACCGGTATGTTAAAAAACGAATGAAAAACAATCAGTGAAAAGAACACACGCTGAGGGAGACGATATTCGCGAAATGTCACCGCCGAAGCGGCGCGGCATCCAAAACACGCACACGCGAAAAGCGTATGCACTGCGAAGACAGAATAGATCCCACACACCAGCATCGAAAGCATTCTGCCAGCGGTAATGTGTTTAGCCAGTGCACGTGTGGATCGTTGATTAATCACCGTTCATTGTACACGTCGTTCGTTCCCGACTGGCTGGCGCGTCTTGAGAGCACAGCACGAGCAAATTCGCTCGGACGAAAGTGAATGATCGCGGCTAAATATTCTTCGTTTCTTCGTTAATTTCACGTACACAAGGAAAACGAATGAACCTATCGCTGTTCGGCGGGCAACTTTAGAACATCCGTTTTAGATGAAACAAAAGACACCGCAGCGGGATAAGTCGATGCTCGCCGCTCTCTCAACAAAGTATGACAGAGAAGAGGAGACGTGTCGAAGCATCGCTGTTTGCGTATGGGAACGCCGCGGCCTATAAAACGTCTTTTAACATTTCCTAGTACTCCATGCGCGGTTAGAGAACCATCAGAAAGCGTTTTGCAACTCTATAGTCAATGAAATATCTTTTCCGCACTTTGTCAGACCAAAGACCTACGAGCGTACGCGAAGACAGTTCGCTGACCTCGGAAGGTCACACTGCGTCATCGCCGAACAGAACAGTCCGATCTCGGGCATTCGCATTCTTTCCCTGTCCGCACCAACCACGAACGCCGTGCCGTAGAGGCTGCGCGTGAAACGGGAGTAACACAGTGGCGACGACCCGTTGTAAGACAATAGAAAAAGAAAGCCGCCGCCGTCTTCTTTTCTTTTTGCCCTTCTTTCTTCGCGACTTCTCATTCACTTCTTCAACGGTACGGCAACGAAATGCGAAAGACCGGGTTAACGCTCTTGCACGCGCGATGCGACTTGCCAGCCACCGCCGGGGAACGTTCGTACCGTACGTGCCTCCCTACAGCGATCTACGGTCTCAACAATGATGTTACAGTGCAACTCGCCCGTGTACGAAATCGAAACAGAACGACGTCGCTTCGCAGACGTTCCTGCGCGTTCGAACGCCCCACTCTCCGCCGAACACGCGAGCAAGGTGGCAGAGAGGTTGCAAGGGGGCAGCAAAGCGACGGAGCGAGAGAGGGACGATGCGACCGCGGCATTCTGCGCCACAATGTAGAGTGAGAGAACACAGTCGTGCCAGTGAGTCAAGTTCTTGCTTGCGTGCATTTCACATGTATTCCGCCGAGTGATTTGTGAGTTTTGCGCACGAGCGTGCAGTTACGTTTGCGACTTTCTACGGCGGCGGGCTGTTGATAGGCTGGCTGGCTGGATATGGCTGTACCCTTTATTTAGATCGGGCGGTGGCTAGCGCCACCAAGCTGTAATACTTAAGGAACCAAAAACTAGATTTATTTATTTTTTTCTTTTTAAAAAGTTAGGTTGAGGATTCGTACTTTGCAGTGAAGCGCTTAATTTTCACTCGTGCCTTGACTTTATATATAACCTCCTTCTAGTTAATTCTACCCGCGTAAAGTCTATTTTGCCCTCCCTGTCCCTAAACCCAACTGCTTTGAAAAAACTGTGCGCCATCATCCTGAACTATATATAGGGCGATTACAGAACATTATCAAGTGTTGGGCAGTTTCTTCTTCCTCTCCCCACGCACTGCATACCGTGTCTACCCCTTCGTATCTGGCTGCACTGCAGGCACCCGCCACCTGACTGAGAAGATGGCGCAGCGCCCGCCTCGATTCGGTCCAGGCTGTTAGCCCGCTCGCGAGTATCTTAAACCGCGCGGGTCAGCACGGCGAATGGGTGGGCGGGCGTTGCCACGTCCCGCGCTTGGCGTTCGCGTTCGGCGAGAAAACCGGGAAGACGACGCTCGGGTTCGATACAATAGAGAGTTTTAGTACTGCGGAATGGTGCTACGTACGCATCACGCAAGCGCCTGGCGTTACGTGGCGTCGTTTGCCACTAATCGGCTTTTAGTACGCCGTAGTACCCGCGTACGTAACGAGCGTGAAGCGTGTTGCGTCATCTGGTAGATCAAAATAGAAGCACGTGTTGTTGACAGCCAATGTGAGCCAATCCAAGTGTTATAGCCAGATTATGGCCGTATTTTAAGCCACAGAGCCGGTCGGTGCTTGCCTTCGATGCCGCCATTTTGCAAAACGAAGTCTCGCGCTGTCGCGAACTTGTTCAAGAGCAGCGCGATCAGCTCATACGTACGCATCTCATGCGTGCGTGCGTAGCGGCTGCGTACGTAACGCGATACGCGCACGTTGCGGTCTGCGCATGCGCACTACGCAGAACGTGGCGTCCTTACGTACGCAACGCCGCCACGTACGCAGCGTGCGCAGTACTAAAACTCTCTAATGTGCCAGCGGCTTTCGCGGCCGCTTCAAGACGATACGATTGCGCCCATGCGTGGAAGAGAGCCGAGGAGGAACAGCGCGGACGCTGTGTCGAGTCTCTGTACACCACAGTTGTTCGCTAGCTAGAGACACATTTTCCGTAGTAGTCGCTGTTTAAACTATTGTAGGGCGTATCTGTGCTTGTGCAGCGCTACTCTATACTGGTAATTAAAATAAACTATACAATTGCGGAGGAAGATGGAATCTTCAAGCGATGAAAATCCCGAAGCGATAAAATAATTGTCTCTTGTTTTTTTTGTTTTTTTCAAGGGGGCAATTGCAGCTTGAAGATCAAGGCTGCACTTTACTTGATCATAGAGGGTGGTGACGAACTTTGGGCTGCGCGGAGCCTTCGCGCCCTGACGTCCTTACGGGCGCCCCAGTATGTCGACAGCACTTATACCGCTGTTCAGAAGCGTGTAATAGATCTATACTTGGTAAGTGAGCGAAAGGACGATAAAAGGATCAACCAGTCTGCTAGCTGGCGCAACAAGCGCGTCATGGATAGCTTTGGAACTTCCTGCGCAATGTAGTTTCTGATTAGGATTATATCGCGCCCGAAGCCACCAACGTGTCAGATTCTATCTGAAACAGGCTGCGATTTGCGGCCAGGTGACACAGACGCGCAATAAATGTGGGCGTGAGACAGAGTGGCGTAGATTTCTACACGCGGGTGTAGAGAGTAACATCTGTGTGCGACGACAGTCCGACGCTTCCGTGCCACACGGGAACAGCCTGGCTGCCTGTACAGCGCGACAGCTGGTTCCAGTGTGCGAGCGCGGCTCTTCCGTTGGTTCTTGTTCTGTAACGACGCGTGTAAGCATCGATTGTTGACCGCTTTCCGCGACAATCGGAGAGAATGGCCTTAATGAGAAATACTCTTAGTGGAAACTGCCATCATTCCTCGAGTTTTGGTCTGATATTCGTCATTGGGAGAAAAAAAAATTGACGATTGTCAGACGGGTAGATCATAATAAAGGACGCGGTTATAGTACCGTAATTTTTGTATCATTCCTCGAGTTTTGGTCTGACATTCGTCATTGGGGGGAAAAAAAATCTCGACGATTGTCAAAGGGGTAGATAATGGTAAAGGATGTGGTTATAGTACCGTAATTTTTGTAACAGGCAAACTATTGTTCGGACGACAGCACAAAAAATACCGTACGCATCAGGATTTCTTTCATGACATATGTTTTTGAACAGCGGGCAATACCATTGGCTGTTGTGCACTTTGATGAACTTCTCTGTAGAGGGGGAACGTTTCGGGAGTGTGAACATTGACAACGGGCGGACAATTTGTTGCGTGTACACTTATATGGTTGTAGAGGGGTCAGAAATGCGAATGTCCATTCGTATGCAAATTGTGTATTATGACACGGCTATTCATTGACAAGCCTGAGTATGCGTGCTATTATGTAAGAGGAGTAGCCACAGCCACGCCTAAGCACCAACGTCCCTTTAAAAGCAGGCAATAGTAAAAGAAAGAAAAAGGTACATATTTTTTTTTTTTTTTAATTTTTTTTTATTTTTTTTTTAATTTTTTTTTTTTTTTTTTTTTTTTTTATTATATATGCGAAGCAAACAAAGAAATTAAAGAGCTCGTCAGCTAACGCGCTGTCAATGCGCAGAAATCGCCCCGCCGCGGTGGTCTAGTGGCTAAGGTACTCGGCCGCTGACCCGCAGGTCGCGGGTTCAAATCCCGGCTGCGACGGCTGCATTTCCGATGGAGGCGGAAATGTTGTAGGCCCGTGTGCTCAGATTTGGGTGCACGTTAAAGAACCCCAGGAGGTCGAAATTTCCGGAGCCCTCCACTACGGCGTCTCTCATAATCATATGGTGGTTTTGGGACGTTAAACCCCACATATCAATCAATGCGCAGAAATTACGCAATCGAAGAACCAACCAAAATGAGAAGGTCATCACGACGAGGCGAAGCGTCACATGGTTGTACGCGTGCGTAAATCACGGCTTCCGTGTTCGGGATAAGCCCGCTCACGACTATACGCGTAAGCAGGATTATGCTTCTTCCAGGACATGCGCACCAAAGCACGAACAAAGGCGCGAAAACAAAATTCAAAAAAAGTGCCGGACTCGCGCGATTCGGCCATCAAATCACGACATGTACAAGTCGTGGCAATGGTAGAAGAAAAAAAACTGACACTTCCATGTAGTTTGGCGGCGCGTGTTACGGGGTTCGCTGCTACAGCGCCGGTCGCTTTACGAGTGCGGACGTGACATCGATTCAGACGCGACTGCCGTTCGCGAAGCGCGTGTTTACACCGGGTCGGTAATATACGCTTCCTCGTCGCCGTCGCGCAGGACAACGACGACGACGTCGCTGACAGCAGGCGATGTGGTCGCGTCCTCCACGCATCATGCCAAACGACGTTCGAAAGTCGTGGAGAAAAAAGAAAGAACGCGAGCTTCGTGTAACACGCGCTAAAGTTCCTTCCTCCAATGACATCCCTCGCTAGCACCCAGGCTTTGCGAGGTGAGCGGCTTCGCAAGTGGAATGTCGACGTGACGTGGACGTTAACCACCGAAAGAAACAAATATCTGTAGAAATGAGCACGCTGTACGAAGGCACGATGCCTGCGTACGCGATTTGTTTTGTCAGCGATATTTATTTATTTTATTTCACAATACTGTCAGCCCTCTCTTGAGGGCACTTACAGGGAGGGCACAACCAAATACAAAACAACCAATATGCATCTATGTCAGGTAGTAGCGCAATCAATTAATACATAAGTAACTCATTTCAAATAGAAAAACACTGCCTCCATTTACAGCAATGCCTGGCGCTACGCATTATAAACACAACTGGGAGAAAGATGTGGATTGATGTGGACGTAATAAATTTTCTCGTATAGGCTCCAGAGCATACACCATGTCGCAACGTGTTGCATAACTTCGTTCTTGAATTGTCTCTACAAACGAACAAAGTCGCACAGGTCGCCGTGAAACACCGCCTGAACGCGTACTCTTCGGAAAACATTTGATTTCACTTGAAAAAACATTTTCCCTCAATAAAGTGAGCCTGTGTCCATAGGTAAAGTTTGACCTGTTGCGCACGCAAACTTTGACTCTATTGTTCCTTTGTAGGCTGTATACCTAAGCCTACTTTAAGACATGCACGAGAAGGATGGGTATACTTTATGTGCGTTTGGTACAGCCAATGGAGCATCCATTCAAGTGTTTGACCCTTAAAAAAGAGAAAGTGTCACGCTTAAGTTCACACTCGTCCGCAAAGTTAAATGACCTAAGGGAGAAAACTATCATTTACGATTCACCAAACGAAACTGCGTATATATATAGCTCGCGGCATTGCATGCCGCACACGCACGAACACCTGAGAATATACGATCACTAAATTCGTGGCGGAATGGCCATAAGGTGTTCGTCTGCTTGCCGGCAATACACATAATCCCTTCGGCAATGCTTCGATCCCAGACGTGAAACGCCAGCTTGTGTTGGGCTGCTCCAAAGTAGCAATTAAGGTCACCAAACACGCGCGACTCTCTCGACAGAGTCTAGTCCGTGCGCCTTCTAAAAACATTCGTTTCCGAAAGCGCACGTGCTATCGAAGACGCAAAGTAACGTAACGATGACATGCAAATTTAGATCGCCTTCCCGTCCACGCGATTGGGGCGCGATAAGCGAACTCCGAGAACAGACTCAAAAGCTGTGCCGCCGGTCCTCCATATGCTTTCTTCGGGAAAAATGGTTACCCTGAGAAGTCGCATTGACCCCCCGTGACTGCCCCTGTTGAAGCTCCAAACCAGCCGCAGTGACTTCAGGTTATTTGCTTTCGAAACATTTACTGTATACTTTCTTATTTCTTTATACCAACCAGTACGCGAGGTTAACCAACAATCATCACAGATCTCGAGAGCCAATAAATATATATATAACACACATGCCTCGTACGACCCACGTAGGTTGCGAACATTCGAAGAAAAAGCTGTTACTTCAGGTCCAGCCGCCTCTCATCAAGACTTTATATTTATACGGCAAGGCATTTGCATCGCTCGTGCATAGTTCGTATGCCTGCACCGAACGTCTTTGCATCCCCCTAAACGCTCCATTTTAAAGACGATAGTGTTTCTTCTTTTCGTTTTCTTTTTTTTTTACGTTAACTTTTACGCGGTCTTCTCAACCTTCAGACATCCTCGGCGGGGTGCCGATAAGCGCTCGTTTAGTACACCATAAATCTGGAAATTCTTGTTTTCCGCTCGTCGCGAGCGTCCGAAATCGATATGCGAAATGCGAGCTTTTTGCCGGGGCACTGCTGCGTTGCCGTTGTTTCTGTTTTTTTTTTCTCGGACTTTGACACCGCCTATCTCACGCATAACTCAATCTGGTTCATTTTCCTTTTTTTTTTCTTTTTCCGAGGAAAGCCGGGATGATGCGACTCAATATGGCAGCGTTTCGGAAAACTGAAAGTTCGGCGAAGTTCGCGCCCTTAACGAAAATCGATGTTCTCTGAGTATGTCAGCTTATTATTTTTTTTTCCCCTATCATAGTTTCAGGTGCCCATATGGAAAAGGACGCCTTTCGAACAACAACTAATGAAAAGAGTTAAAATGATACCAGCAACGACAGAAAGAAAGAAAGAAAGAAAGAAAGAAAGAAAGAAAGAAAGAAAGAAAGAAAGAAAGAAAGAAAGAAAGAAAGAAAGACACGGTCAAAAGCGTTATCTTGAAACAGCGGAGGGCATTAACTCGAGGAGACCGGCGAAAGGGCTATGACTCACATGCTACGGACCGGAAAACAACTTCCATAAGCTACGCGCCTTGGAGGTTGTCTTTCACTCGCGTGTATGCGTAGTCAGCTGTAAAAGCACGCGTAATTTTATTTTTTCGAGAAAGAGTAAACTGAAACGACAAATACCTCGACGACTGCGCTACGTCAACGCTCTTCCCTGAACAGAGTAGGCACTGCGCCGTGCTCCCGACCGGGATGCAGAAATTAGGTGCCTTTTCTCATCTTCTAACCACTACCACCACCCTGAACAGACTATACGCGGTGGCAGTAGCCGTCAAAAGGACTAAGCGCTATAGCTGCGCTTAAGTTAAGTATTGCGTGGTTTAGGCGTCGCGATAAGTTTCCTCGAGCTTCGTTATCCCCCTGAAATCCACCGAAATAATCTGCTATTGCGCTCTCCCCGACATCATTGTTTGGAACCAGTGCACAGCTGAAAAAGCGACGACGAATGCTGCCCCCACGGCGTGCCCATAAGGAACGTTCGCATAAGCGAAGTCGAAAAATTTCGCCTACGTGTTGAGTCCCATGTTCCAGATTCATAGCTGACCTACGCGACGATTGACGCCGTTATAATCGTCATTCTTTAAACGCAGCTTGCAAAAGATAACGCTTACTTTGCAATCAGCGTCCCGTAAACTTTCGTGGACGACTGCAAACATATACAATTTTTTTTTAAGTCCACCTCGGTGGTGCAGCGGTCAAGGTGCTAGGCTGTTGACACGGAGGTCGCGGGTTCCATCCAAGACGCCACAGGCGAAATGTTAGATACCCGTGAATTGTGCGATGTTCAGGCGACACGTTAAAGAAAACGAGATGGTAGAAATTTCTGCATCCGTTCACTAAGGCCCATAATCATGTTATGGTTTTGGCACATAAAACTCCAAATACAAAAAATTATTATTTTTTGTTCTACCGGGTGATTCCTTATCTCAGCGAATCACTCATGAAACGAACATTCATCTTTTAAATAGCGGCATCAGACACGTCCTATGTTAACGGTGTACTTGAATCTTAAAAAAAAAAATAGTTAGGCCGAAGTGTTTGGGGCACGTGCGTGGGCGGTGGAGAAGGGGGGGAGGGGGGAGGCATGTGTGCGCGCACGCTTGTTACACGAAAATTACAGTCACGATACAAATGATCATAAACAACGGGGACGATAACAGAAACTAAAGTGTTTTTTGAATTCGCCTTATCAACTTGTAAGCGATAGTTAAACGCCAGGCTTAAACACGATGGAAGCCATCACCAGACTGAAACAATGGTCGATACCTTGGCACACCGCGATCGCTCGGGTTAAGGAAATGCAGCGTGTCAGTAGTGCATGAGCTCCTTCGGTAAACAGAAAATAAATGTTGCACAAATGACGGAACGTCGTCGACTCTACGAACGCGCCACGCTTGTCGCTACATGTGGCAGCAACGACGGAAAAACGCCTAAAAAAAGGTAGTGGTAATGAAAAGAACAGTTCTCATCGAGTTCTACGCGTACGAACAGAACTGTCGAGTTGATTAATGACTCTGAAAAAAAAAATAACGTATGCGGGAAAAAATACGACTCCGGCGAAGCAAATGCGGAAACGGTTTGCCGTCAACATAAAGCTGTGGTTTCACGGCTAAAACTAATGACACCACCAGGGTTGGGGGAAAAAAATTGATGAAAGTCGCCGATACACGAGTGAGACCATTTTCCTTCTCTTTCTTCATTTATTTTGCCAAGTCGATTCATTATCGAGCCGAGAGGCAAGCATAATTTGCAACTGTCTCTCTGTGTTTGTCCATCGTGAGTCAACCGCCGGACACCACCGCCCCAACCGAATAGGATGCCATATATTGCACACAGTGTGCGACCACGGCGCCAAAAGTACCACAAAAGGTCCGTGTGGGTGGAAGTGCATGCATATTCTGTCAGAGCACCCGCCACTATCTTATCGACCGAAGTGCGACTTTTCTAAGCTCTATAGACACGAGTGCGACTCTCGGCGCCAGCAACGAGCCACATGTCTGTGTTATTGCAATGCGAAGAACACTAGCGTACTTAGATTAAGCATAAGTTCAGGTTAAGCAAGCTTAGATTAAGCACATAATCAAAATCAGTACTGCTTCATAACGATATTGTGCATTTGGTGCGTACAACGCCAGTATATGATTACATTTTTCGCAGAAGCGTTGTATTATGACGAATTCGACAGTATTCCGTGTGTAATAGTTAGGTTATATAACAAACCAAAAGCTGGTCAGGCCATTAGGGAAGTGAACGAGGTTTCTGCAACGGTATCAGTTTTTCAAGCAAATACCAAGTTATTGCACAAAGCAACAGAGAGGCTGCATTATGACGAGAGCACAAACACGTGATCGGCGTCTCGTGTCTGTTTTCTCGACCCATTAGCGGCACCTTGGCTGATGCACGCATCAGTATACGCGAAAATGTGATGAATAATTTCCGTTGACAAAAAAAAATAACCTGAATGCCAGGAAATACCCACAAATTTGGCATCACGATGCGGTCAAGGCCGGCAAGAATGTGGTAGTGTCAAAAGTCACAGGTGTTACCACTGAGAACAAAAAAAAAAAAACAACTAAAAAAACTATAACTGCGACACATCTTAAGCGAAATGCCCGAAAGCTGCTTCCTGCCACGTTAAAATATTCAGAAATTCGCGCTCCGCGTTATTATTTCTCTCGTTCTTCCTAGTAATATTTTTTTTTCATTTGACAAAATCCGGTTTCAGAAAAGAGGCGGTTTCCTTTTTTCTATACGTACGCGTATACAGGACCATGTCTGCGATGACTGCAGGTTCCGTACGTCGCAGAAGCGTCCACAAAAAGGGGGAGCGGATCTTTCGAAGAGATGCCAAACTGCAGACACGACAAGCTTTACCGTTTATGTTAAAAAAAAAGCTATTCTATACATGCAATGAGAGGGGGAAAGAAAACGAAATGACGTCCGATGCTCGACGACGCTTATTGACTGTCGCATACGATTTAGTCTTCTTCAGTGCACCTATCATCTGTATATCTCGTCTGTATTTTCGTTTTTCTTCGTTGCCTTATTGTTTTTCTACTCGTTGAATTGTCGATCGACCCTCGACCAAGTTGTCGTCTATATGAGCGATGGGTTAAAACAAATAGTCAGTATACCTATGCTATTTTAACGTGGCTTTTTTTTTTTTTTTTGACATCACTTACGAAGTGCGACAGAGAAAAGAAGAGAAGCCATACTCTCTCGTACGAAAGCTCAATGGAAATAACGTCTCACACTTAAGCATTGTACCAAAGAGCAGAACTAACAAAAACTGCCTATCGTACGCTATTGGTGAGCCGGCTTCATTTTTAATATATCCCACAACGTGAGTGTCTAAAGGATTCTCTTACAAAATTTTGAGCATAACATTTTTTTTTCTTACGACGGCATCAGTATAGCTAAGTTCGGCTGTCACGCCTTGAGAACGTTTTGTTCGATACGATCAACTTATAAATTCGGAATTCGCATTCGGCACAAGACCTATAGCAACTACATCTTGCTTCATCAGCGTGGGGAAGAGCGACCGAAGCGCAACGCATTTGAAAAATGGCAATTTCTCGCAGTTGATTGATTGATTTGTGGGGTTTAACGTCCCAAAACCACCATATGATTATGAGAGACGCCGTAGTGGAGGGCTCCGGAAAATTTGACCACCTGGGGTTCTTTAACGTGAATTTCTCGCAGTTATCGACGTGACTGCACGTTAACGTCGTGTGAAGTAAACGCGTTCAAGTTCCACTGTATCTCTGTCGATCTCTGCCGCTATTTTTCCCGAATTCGCTCCACCAAAGTTTATAACAAGTCTTCCGACATGTATAAGCTTGAAGAATTAACCATTCGGCTGCGAACGCTGCGAAATCGGAACTATGGTCACGGGGAATATGCTAGTCGTGGTTCTATCGGTCTGTAAGCGTATTGCCTGAATACTTTGGGGGAATCGTATAATAGTGGCTGACGTAATGACCAAGGTTCCCATCTTATAAGTGTAATCGTGATATAAAGTTGCCTTGATGAAGCCCGTGCACACGCATCACAAAACACGCCAACGGAGGATCAATGCTCGACAAAAGTGCTGAAATACAAAAGACGTCTCGTATGGCGAGACGATGTATCGAAACGTAAGTGGCATGTAGCGCATGTAATGCGCGATCATGACACCGTAGGCGTTTGACATTACGGTATGCCCAGTTGGCTTATGACACATTCAGGAAAAAAAATTTTAAAAAGTAAATAAAATCATCCGAATGAGGTCATGAGTTGCGTCGCTAGGAATATTTCGAAATCAAGATTCTTCAGTATAAAAACATTCCGAGCCGCGGTCACGACGTCAATGAGATTTCGAAATTTTGTTGTTCCGCCTACAAGGTTCAAATGTCATACGTCATCGCAGCACCTTAGTATACGCCTGCTGTTTATGAGAACGCAGAAATGCCGGGGTGATGCATCGCGGACGCCCTAGTTTGTCTGGCATGGAAGCCCATCGTCATCAACAAAGATGCTGGGAAATATCATGTACGTATTCTAGCCTGCCCGTCATTTTCTTTTTTTTTTGTAAGGACGCTAGAGAATCAGATGTAGTGGAACTGCGCGGACCGAAGGTGTCATCCCGGGGTGTCGTCACAGGTGCGTTTTTTTCGGTGAGCGTTCCTTACAGGTGAAAAACAGCGTCGCTTCGCAGTTACACTGACAGCGGTTATTTGTACCAATGAGCTTTCAGAGGAGGGTTTCAACTCTCCACCTTCCCGCAAATTTTCCAATTTTATGCATATATGCATACACGCACACGCCAAAACACATCAGAAGCATACTTGAAGAGAGCCTCCAACACTTCACTTGATAAATTTCTTGCTACTCCCCCCGATCTCTGCAGATTTTGAGTTGCTGAATACGCGGCAAGGAAGCACTGTGCTTGTGATGGAATGTGTGAAAGGCAAGATTCCGGTGATGCTCTGCAAAGAGACTTCTTCGCCTGTGCAGACGCTTATGTGCCTAGACAGTGAATGCAGTAGATGAAGCGCGAAATCGGCGAGGGAGAATACTATATCGACGCGAAAGCATGGTTGAAGAATCAGTGGGGAAGATAGTGCGGCTGCGCCCACAACGACAGAGTCCGTATGCGTTCCCGAAAGAGGATAACGCGTGGAGATATCGCGCCGGTTGCGCGGTGGACCCCTCGCGTTCGGCAGTTTCAACTCACCTCGGAATCCCGTGCGAGTGGACTTGTAGTAGTAATCCCGCGCTGCCGCGCCGCTGGTCACAGTCGACGAGGTTGAGGGTGGCACATCCGCCGCGACTGGGAACAAGCACGAGCACGAGTCGCTGCCGAAGGAGATGATGATCCAAGAGCACGGGAACCGCGAGAGCACAAACGCGGAGCACGGACCGGGCGACAGTGAGTGCAGCCGACGGAAGCCACTCTGGGCCGATTTCTTCGACGTCGTCGCAGTCGCCGTGGCACTTGTCGCAGAAAATTTCCCACAAGAAGCGGAGTCGTTGACGGCCGGAGAAGAAGAAAGAGCGGATCGTTGCACGTTGACGTTAGCCGATGTCGGTTTCGTCGCCGTCGCTCGCTTCGCCACCGGAGCGATCCGCAGTCCCATCATGCCGGGGTTCCACACCGGTAGAATTCGAGGCGCGCCACTTTTCGACGGCACGTTGAGATTGAAACGTGTCCACGGTTTGGTGACGACTTCTTCGGTGCTGGGTTAAAGATGACAAGCGAAACACGGTTTGAGAGAGTAAGCAGGTGACCAAAAAAACCGAGTCGATCTCTCACCGGGGCTTTGAAACAAAAACGACAACACCCACAAGAGGGACGCAGGAGAACACACTTTCCGTGTAGCCCAGTGTACACCACACACAAACGCGCGCGCGAGCGCACGCACAGTGTCCGCGCCGCGCGCACGCGATCACGGAGAGAGGCCGGGAGCGCGAGCGGCCTGCGGTGCTGGCAATCGGGAAGAGAAGTGAAGAGGAGATCGGAGGCGCTCGGGTCGGAAGCGCCGAGTCTTTGCCGCCGCGGACGGAACGCGACTCGGAGCGCTGCGCCGGTCCGCGCAGAGGAGCGGCTAGTTCGCTTCGCACCCGCGACGTGCCGCTGCCTCCTCGAGAAAGGTGAGTGAGAGGCGTTGTTGCGCACGGAGGAGGGCACGAGACAGCGACGGCGGAGAAAGGGTGAGCACGTCACACTCCTCCTCTAGCGGCTCGCTTGAATCGACTCTGCTGCTGCTGCTGTTGCCGCCGTTGCTTCTCTCTTCATGTGGCGACGCGATTAAAGGAGAGAGAAGACGAGTGGGTTCGAGAAAAAAAAAAGATAAAAAATGGCAAACAAGCGAGAAAAAAATGAATCTACGAGGACAAAAAAATTAGTTGATGGAGAGAATTTTGGGAGAGAAGGGAGAAAGTAAATAGTTGGCAGCTTGAGGGAGAGGATCTAGAGACGGCGATTGTCGGAAAAAAAAGAAAGAAAATACGTAGATGCGTGAATATATGATGAGGAAACAAGAAAATCGATATCTACGCAGGAGAACAAGAATGGCGTAGAACCATAAACAGCCTCAACGTCCCTTCCCTTGAGGCGTTATAAAAATGTACAAAGATGGGTGAATTGAAACTGGAGACTGAGCTCTCAGCCCCTGGTCTTTTTTTTTTTCCCTTTACGAGGGTGCCATCCTCAATGCTGCACTAACTCCAGCGACTTGAATCTTTTCCCTTCCTCCTCCTATCTTTTCCTTTTCTTTAAAATGCAGGCAAAGAGAGAAAAAAAAAAAGACTACGTCCCGCCTAGCCCATCATATTCACCGTCATGCCGGGCGAAGATTGCCAGTTTCATAAGTCGGCGTGTACACAACAAAAGTGTCCCCCTAAGCCTTAGAAGAAGCAAGAAAGCAAATACCGTGCTCGTAAATCAGGGCGCACTTAGATTCCAGAACGTCACGCTGGCTGAAATCCAGCGACCTTACAGCTCCGCCTCAGTGCATGAATAGTCGTTATGGATTGGGGCCAAGACTGGTCACGGCTCTGGCAACGGATTGACTATTTCGTCCTGTGAGCTGACCTGAGCTGCCCACAGGCTGTCGAGCGGAATTCCGGCAATTCGGCCTCTGACGAAATGTGTGCTGCATGCCACGGTACTCAGACTATCGAAGACGAGATGGGATTATGCTATCGCCTCTGATTTCGTATTGTCATGTTCGAGATACACGGCCGCATGCATAGGTTACACTTGTGTCTCGTTCAATGTATTTTACGCGTGGTTGTTCTGTAAGAGATGCGTAACATTGATGTGTGATAGCGCATGGATTGTACATTACGCGTGTATTGGGCGATATCGTCTCCTGCCATTTACCTTCCTTTTGCTGACTCTTTACTCCGTTCGGTTGTTAATACACTACAGGCATACCCGTCTGTCTTAATGATCACCTCATAACTCCATGCCATAAAGCATCCATTAACTGTTCTTTTTAAAGTTTTATTTGGCTTAAACTCCGCCGCGCAGGATTCAATTGCGCGTGACGTTCATCTTGTTCATCTTGTTCTTCTTCTTCTTTTTTAAAACGTACGCACCTATCCCTGTTTCTGAAACACGCTAATTCAAGGCAGTGTGGTTAGAAATTACATACTTTTTTAAATTTAGGAATTACACACGTATGGCACAGGTACTATTAGAATACAGGAAATAAAACGCTACCCCCTCTTGCCCCCCCCCCCCCCCCAAAACAAAATGAGAAAACTTTTGCTTGGTGTATACTGCGACAACCCTTTGGATGAGCCGTAAGGGATCGTACAAAACCTGCCCAAAGATTACCTCGCTGCATCACTCTGTAGTCTGCCGATCGGAGCCTGCCAGATAATCATTGCCACAAGATGCCTATACTAAGAGAAGTACAGGAGCACTCGAAAGTGAGAGAACGCACAAGGATCACAAGCGCCACACTCATTTCCGTATACAGCGACGACGGTATTTACAAGAATTGCGAGCCGCTGACATTATAGCCGTGTGTTTTGAATTCAGCGATCAAGAGCAGTGTCGTTTTGGGGCGTGTAGTACAAAAGGTTACTAAGCTATAGCCGTAGCGGCTGAAGGATTCATCGTAGCTAGAATATAAAGTTTAGTCGAGGCATTCGTCAGTATTTCAAAGAGAACCATTTTTTTTTATCCTCCTGGCAACAAAGAAAGAGAGAATTTACTTACAGAAAGGCCGAGAGGTCCGCCTGGCTACAGGTCGCTCTGGCCTTCTATACAACGAAAACGGCATTACCTTGGTAACATTGTAGACTGCCGGAATGGTCAATATCGGAAGGGCAGGAAGGTTAACCAGAAAAGCTTCTGCTTGTTTGGAAATCAGAAGTTTTGTAATCCTGTAGGGACACTCAAGATTGCTGCGCTTATTGAAATACCTTGAGAAAATGAAGTCGATGAAGTCTCGACTTAGTACGGAAAATTGTAAATGGGCTCAAGCTTCAATCCCCCAAGCGAAGAAGTTGACGACATATGTACAAACAAATGATCAATTCTTCATGTGCGAATTCGCGGTGGTTTTTGATACGGTACCGGTAAATTGTGCTTCTCTTGTTCAAATCGTATCAATGGAAGAGGTGTGTACTTTAATGCAAGCTGTTGTAGAAAATGTCGCGCCTGTATCCTCAATTCCGGCGCATATACGTTTCGAAAATCGGCACTTCATAGTAATACTGCCAGCCCCCGATCGTTGCAACAACACTAAAATATGCCTCATTCATCGAAGACCAGAGTACTTCGATGCACCCGAGCAATTTTTAGATGGCTCTACAGATCACGCGAGTCAATAGTGGGCCATCAGTTGCTCCGGCGTTCGCACTGGTGTGCATATACATACACGCGGCTACAAGATGGTAACCGGGTGTTCTCACAAAACGAAAGCA